>CAUYLG010013140.1:0-21194 GCA_963573385.1 Cacajao melanocephalus | reverse complement strand
CATCCATCCACCCACCCATCCATCCATCCCCCATCCATCTACCCAATCATCTATCATCTATCCATCCACCCATCCATCCATTCATTCACCTATCTATCATCCATCCATCCATCCACCCATCCATCCCCCATCCATCTATCCATCCATCAATTTATCCATCCACCCATCCATCCATTTATGCATCCATCCATCCATTTATCCATCTATCCATTTATCCATCCATCCATTTATCCATCCATCCCATCCATCCAAGCAACCATCTATCCATCCATCCATCCATGCAACCCTCCATCCAACCATCCATCCATTCAACCAACCCACCATCCATCCATCCATTCAACCAACAATTCATCCATCCTCTATCCATCCACCCACCCACCTGCCCAACTTTTACTTGTCATTTCCTGTGCATCAGGGGCTTGGGGACATAGAATAAATAGGAAAAGCCATCGTTCTGGGGCTTGGGGATATAAATAGGAAAAGCCATTGTTCCTGCTTTAAATGAGCTTACGTTGTAATGCAGAAAGGATACTCCAATTGTTTGAAAAAGAACTTGACATAACACAGTGAAAAGGATAACATGAAATATATAAAGTCATTAGACAGAAAAAAGCCAAGTCATTAAAAGGGAGAGGAGCCAGGCATGGTTCACACCTGTAATCCTAGCACACTGGGAGGCCAAGATGGGAGGATTGCTTGAGCCCAGGAGTTCAAGACCAGCCTGGGCATCAGACCCAGTCTAATATATATATATATATATATATATATATATATATATATATATATGTATGTTAGGGAGAGGAAGGGGATAATCACATCAGCTGGCTAAGGTTAAGGGAAACTACTACCTGTATACGGAGGAAAGCTCTGTTGCCCAGGGTGGACCATGGGGATCCTCACTGTCTAAGGAGATAAAACACTTGTTTATTGTAAGAGACAAGCTTTCTGTGGCCCTGAACTGTGAGAGTTCCCTAGAGCTTTACATGAGGGGCTTCAAAGGTCTGACGAAGAGTGTCTTCAACTGCAGTTTTATCAAATAAATGCAGAATTGTTTCAGGTATGGCAGGTTTTATATGTGAAGTGTTTCTGTATGTACAGTTCTAGAGGGGCCAAAAGAGGCCATGCAGGGGTGCAGTTTTCTGGAGATGAGGCAGGGAGATTGGCAAGGAAAAGTCAGACCTTGCTGTTTTGGACAGAAGCAATGTGACAGGCTGCTAGGGAAAAAAAAACAAAACTCAGAGTTACCATAAATATCATGCTTTTATTGTTAAAAAAAAACTGAGAAAAAAATAGTAAGCAAAAATAAAAATTTAAAACAATTTATAATCCCATCATCTGGCAAACACCTCTGCTAGCATATCTGGGCGTGCATTTCCAGCCACTAACACACACACACACACACACACACACACACACACAAACACACAATACCACACTGTTAACAAATAATGTGTCCTATGTTTACGTGGTATTAATTTTTACATAACCTTTTTCTTAATATCTCCAGAATAGTGAACTGTAGACTAGAGCTGAGCCAGTCTTTATTTGCCCCGTCCGCTGTAGCTGGACACACAGGTTGTTTCCAATGGAGAATCAAAATCATGGTCTCTAGGGTGGCAGGGCAGGAATTCTGGGCTGATGTTTCCAAGGGGATTTCTGGGTGGTAGATGGTGAGGGGACAGAGCTGAGGAATGTCAGCTGAATGGGCAGACATCTCTCTAGGGAAGGGACTCCGACATTCTCCTCAGGTGGCAAACTCAGCAGCCATCAAACTGTGCAAACCCAGCACGTCACTCCTGACATCAGCATCAAACAGTGCGGTGTGCACCTCAGGCTCCTGCCTCCAACATCTTAGTCAGCCGTAGAGATTGAAAAGAGAAAGCCAGGCAGGTGGAGGAGCAGGCATCCCCCACAAAAATCCCAGCGCTGCTGAGTCAACGAGTTTGGATTCCCTGGGTGTGTGAACACCTACCCCGTTTCCTTAAGAATGAGCCTGCGTTTGGAGTGCACACAGAGCCCTGTGTCTGGCCCAGCAGACAAAGGAGGATGACGCCTGCCCAAACTTCCCACCAGACTGCAGGGGCCGTGGATTCCGACTGCAGAGCTCTGGAAAACTGGCAGGGGGAATAGCTGCATATTTGCAGGGGTGGACATTCGGAAGCAGCAGTTATTCCCACCCCGGGAGGGAGCCAGGAAATAAACCGTCCATTCTCATCCCTGTGGTGCCCCCCAGGCTTACTGGGGGTTGTAGGGGAACCAGTGAAACCATCATCATCCCTGCCCTTTGCCAGGGTGCGTCAAAACAGTTTTATTGGGATGAATACACACTGGGGAACTTACAGATTTGCCCATTAACAGTTGCAGCCACTGAGCTGGGACCTTGGAATTGCTCCCTCTCAAGAGACGAAGGTCAGTTCCCAGCCCCGTCTCCGGTGGGGCTGTCCCTCACTCATTAATTGCCAATATTTGCCAGAAGAGTTTTCAAATCCACCAGAGGGTCTGAGCAGATGGGGCTGACTCTGCTGCCCTCTGCTGCTGAAACGCTGCCAACTCACGAGCGGAGGGGTCCAAATTCTCCTTCCAGGGGGAGGAGCAGAGTCAGCAGTAACGGTGGCCCTTCTGGTGCTCATCTTGTCCTGCAGCACTGATACTGTGCTGTCAGTCACGGTCCCTCCCAGAGCATGCCAGGCACGCAGAGGCAGCCTCACAGGTGGGTTGCAGGGCCTGTCCCAGCACAGGAAAGAGCCTTCAAAATACACGCTCCTCTCACTGCTATAGCTAAGTCACTCTAGCCAGCTGGCTCCATGAGAGAACATGGAGAACAGCAACCTGACGCTGGTGTCAGTCAGCTCTCTGAGTGACCCTGATACGTGCAAAGACCACAGTGTGGTCACCTCTAAGCATATGCCCCCACCTCTGTCAAGGCCTATGTTGTAGAGGGTGTTAGACTTAACAGCCTCAGGGATGGGAGAGGCCCTAACCCACATACATGGCCCTCAAAGCTTCTGGTGACTGCAAGCTAGCCCACAGTATCAGGTGACACTGAGCACTCCTGACGGGCTCCAGGCTGCCTTGTTCCCTGGGGATTCTCTGAAGGAATAGGGTGGTGTGAAGGAGCCTCAGCTGACTTCCCAAGGAGGCCTATTCCTGCAGCTTACAGGGGGTTGGCACTGGGAACCCCTGGTCTATAAGCCCTGTGGGAATCGGGGCTGGGTCAGGGCCTGAGAGCCTGCTGTGATAACGGCCTCACACTAACTTACTAATTCACTTGACATGTGTTAACTGAGCACCCTCCACATCCTAGATACTGGGGATACGGCAGTGAACAGGGCATGGGTTCACCGACCTCACGGAGCCGCAGACTTAGGAGGGAGAGAGATACTAAGTATCAGACATCTGATAATTCAGTTACACAGAAGCACGAGAAACATGTGTCCTGACAATGGGGTTGCTGTCAATTACTTTTACCCCCATTTGTTCATTTTTCCTTTGTTTTTCTGAGATACGGTCTCCTCTGTCGCCCAGGCTGGAGTACACTGGCATGATCACGGCTCACTGCAGCCTCAGCCTCCTGGGTTAAGCCATCCTCCCACACCAACCTCTCGAGCGGCCGGGACCACAGGCATGAGCTACCATATCTGGCTAATTTTAACATATTTTTATGGAGACAGGGTCCCACTGTGCTGCCCAGGTTGTTCTCCAAGCCCTGGGCTCAAGCAATCCTCCCATTTCAGCTTCCCAAAGTGCCGGGATTACAGGCGTGACCCACCACACCCAGCCTCTTTTTTTCATTTTTTCTCTGTTGATTTATTACAGGGGCCTAGAACAGTGATAGCAGCAGGAAGCAGACAAATGCTGAGGCAGATAGGGGCGGATCTCCAGCGAAACCCCATCTTCAAGCCGAAGGCAGTTTAAAGCCTTAAGGCCAAGCTACAATTCAAATCCATGGACCAGATTGAGAACCTGTCTTTCCATTTGGTCGCTTTCCTTTGATTGATCCCCACCCACCACCTATTTTACATACACCTACCCTTCCCTAATTGTTTTTACACTGTCGTGCCCACCTTTGACTGGTGCCTTTGTTTTAACCTTTTTGGTATACTCACAAATCAATCAGCATGCACCCCTCTATCCTATGGCTATAAAAACCCCAGACTCAGCCACACTGGGGAGATGGCCTGACTTTGGGAGAGACGACCCAACCTTCCCACCTCTTCTTCACTCAGAGCTGTTTCATTGCTAGGTAACATCCTCCACCCTTATCACCCTTCAATTGTCAGCATGACCTCACTCTTCTTGGATGCGGGACAAGAGCTTGTGACCCACCAAAGGCGGGTACCACTGGCCCTCTACCCTCATGGGTGGAGAGTAGCTGTCCCACTCAACAGAAGCAGTGGTGGGGCTGAGCTGCTCCTGGAGCCATGGGCCAGAGTGTGGTAAGAGGCTGACTCAGCTGCTAACACAACACAGAACTAAAAGAGCTAACTGGCATGCTGTAACACCTCCTCTGGGGCTTTGGCCTTGCAGGTACCCCTGCCTGGGCACTGGCACATTCCCCTTGGGGTGACACACTTGGTCTGGCCACAGACCCTGCACGGAGCCTGCTTTTATGTGAGCACTTGGAGTGGCCGGCTGGATCCTGTACTTGCTTGCTCATGTGCTCCCTCCCTCAAGGGGCCAAGCATGTAGCTGTGGCAGCCATTGGAGCTGCAGGCCGAAATGCAAGCCAGATGAGGCCCAGCACGGTACACGAGGCACCCCCTGCTGTAATCCTGGCAAAGGGGCCAAGAAAAATCCTGTGTCAACAGTGCCTGGCCCTGTAGGCTTAATTAATATTTCTTGGATGAATGAATAAATAAACACAAGTGAACAGGGCACCTCATCACGTGACCTTAGCACCACTGAAAGTGCTAAGGTACTGGGTGTAGACCTGACTCCAGGTGATTCTCAGCAAAGGCTCGGCCCTCCTTGTACCCTCCATCTCAGTGGGCCATGGCTGTTCCTGAGACCATGCTTTCCTCATTGTCCTCCCTCAGCTCAGAGGACCCTCGGTGTCTTCTGACCTGGCCAGCCCAAGCTAGCTTTGTCATGAGTGGGTCCCAGAGTCTGCTCCCTACGTTATCGGGCTCACAAGGACCAGCAGGAGAGGCCAGGCAAGGGAGGCCTCCGCGGAGCCCCAGGGCTCAAGAGCAGCGTCTCCCTGTGGCAAGGTACTGTAGCAACTTTGGGAGGCCAGTGAGGCACAGAGGCTCCTACTGGGCCACAGCGCAGGCTCCGTATTTCTTCATAACTTTCATCTAGGTCAAGAAACCAAGTTCCCTTTGGAAACATATGAAGGGTACTAGGAAACAGCTGTCTTAACTGCTTGGTCACGGGATGCGGGGCATAACCATGGGCATGAATGGGGAAGTTGCCCAGGGAGACTGCTCCTAGAGCCACAGCAGCCCTCCAATACCCCCTGGTGACCAGAAAAACCCAATTCAGCTTGGGAGCACAGAATACCCATTTCACTGCTGGAAGAAAAAAGACATTCTCTCTCTCTCTCTCTCTCTCTCTCTGTGTATGTGTGTGTGTGTGTGTGGTGTGTATTTTTTTGAGACAAGGTCTTACTCTGTTGTCCAGGCTGGAGTGCAGTGGTGTAATCTTGGCTCACTGCACCCGCCACCTCCAGGGCTCATGTAATCCTCCCACCTCAGCCTCTGGAGTAGCTAAGACTACAGGTGTGCACCACCACGCCTCGCTAATTTTTTGTGTATTTTCTGCAGAGACAGGATTTTGCTATGTTGCCCAGGCTGGTCTGAGCTCAAGTGATCTGCCTGCCTTGGCCTCCCAAAGTGTAGGGACTACAGGTGTGAGCCACTGCCCTCAGCCTCTATGTGTGTGTATATATATATTTATTTTTTGAGACGGGGTCTCCCTGTGTCACCCAGGCTGCAGTACAGTGGCATGATCTCAGTTCACTGCAAACTCTACCTCCTGGGTTCAAGTGAGTCCCCTGCCTCAGCCTCCTGAGTTGCTGGGATTACAGCCACCACACCTGGCTAATTTCTGTATTTTTAGTAGAGATCGGGTTTCATCATGTTGGCCAGGCTGGTCTCGAACTCCTGACCTCAGGTGATCCACCTGCCTTGGCTTTCCAATGTGCTGGGATTACAGGTGTGAGCCACCATGCCCAGCCTTCTGTATATATTTTAAGATAAATACAGCTAAACCATATTTGGCCAAATCACATGTACTAGATTCATTCACCCTGAACCCAGGCATAAAGAGTTGCCATCAAAACAGTAAGAAAAACCCACCTCTGAGTTAGTATGTAATTTATATAACGCTTACATTAAAAATCCCTCAGGATCAAAGTTGTCCTCCCACTGCCTCCTGGCCCTTGCCTCTTCTGCCTGACCTTCCTCTCTCCCTGCATCCTCTCCGCTTTCACCTTTCCCTCCTCCTGCCTCCGCCTGTATCTGCTTGCAGTTTTTAAATTACGCTGGCTTCAATGCTGTCACTCTGTGGCTCAAGGCAAAAGATGGTAACCGGTGGTCTCCATGTGCAGCTGGTGTGCAGGTGGGCTTTGTTTGCCCTACATAGTATTTTTTTGAGCCAAAATGTGAAAATCAGGTCATTTTACACACAAATCCAGATTTCTGGCTTCTCTTGAGCTTTCCAGGTCTGCATTCCCACGGGGTGGTGACTCCTGGGCTAGACAGAGCTTTGGCACTGTCCAATCTGCCCCGCCATGGGACCCTGACACATGCTCGGCACACTTGCAGGATGGTTTTCTTCCTCGCTGACACATGTTTCTTGGAACCCTCTTCTCTATCAAATGTGGGAAAACCTAGAGATGGTGCCAGAGTTTCTCTTCTGCCTGGCCTGCCCCACTGTTCACATTATTGGCTGCTGGCTGCAGCATCTGACTTGGTGGCTCCTGCTATACAGAGAGGACTATGGCCTCCAGGGCGGAGGGGTCCTGGCACCAGATAAGAAGATGGCCAGCCTGGCTCTGTGAGGACTGCTAGCCCAGAAGACAAGACGGTGGCCTTGCTTAGGAGGACACGCTCATCTAACACCAGTGCAGAGACGTAGATATGCCGGTCAGGCCAGGGTGGCTGAATGTGGCACCTGTTCATGCCTGGCTGGAGTCACCCAGCCACAGCTCAAGAGAGGCCTTGACAGCAGGCCAACAGCTGCCCGGCACCAGCCTTTAAGCTCAGTGCTCCTTGTGCCCACACAGTTCAGCAGAGCCCGCAGAGCCCCACAGCCCCTGCGGGAGCCCTTGAGCCTGCACAGCAAGGCTGCCTGAGCACATAATCCCACGGTGTGGGGCAGGGCCGGGCGGGGCTTGAGGAGGCTCAAGGTGACCCTCAAGGCCACTCCCAGCTCTGATTCCCTCAAGGTTCTGGGATTCCAAAGAGCAGTGTCACCGCAACATCAACCAGCCTTCTTGGACACAGTCTAAGAGGGCTCTCATCTGACTTTCTCATGGGAGCTTCATTTACCTTTGGCTGTGTGTCTCCTCTGTTTACGCTTTTTTTTTTTTTTTTTTTTTTTAGATGGAGTCTCGCGTTTGTCACCAAAGCTGAAGTGCAATGGCATGGTCTCAGTTCACTGCAAACTCTGCATCCCAGATCAAGCGATTCTCCTGCCTCAGCCTTCTGAGTAGCTGGGATTATAGGTGCCCACCACCATGCCCGCCTAATTTTTGTATTTTTAATAGAGACAGGGTTTCACCATGTTAGCCAGGCTGGCCTTGAACTCTGGACCTCAGGTGATCCACCCACTTTGGCCTCCCAAAGTGCTGGGATTACAGGCGTGAACTATCGCACCTGGCCTGTTTATGCATTTTGGAAGACAAGCAATTTCTGCTTTATTCATAGCCTATTATCATGGATCACCATTAGGAAGATGAATTCATTGCATTCTCCTTGATCCTAAACCACGAGCCCCTCATGTGTCTCCAGCAAACAGCCAGATGACGCAGCACTGCATCTCCCCCCTCTGCCCATGACACTGTAATGGGCTGCCAGTACCTGCATAGCCTTGACCTCGGGGAAGTCCCCTGCAGAAATCTGGTATTCTCGCTGCAGCTGAATGTAGATTTCTGGTAGCCTGCTGATAAGCTCTCTCTTCTTGTTTTCCTTTCCAAATACACTCGGCATCTCCTTCTTCAGGTAGCTGATGATATAGGCATGTACCTGGAGGGGTAGATAGATATCAGGCAGGGAAGTGTCATTTAGAATTGCACCAGAGAAGGAACAAATGAGATCACATTTTACCTCCATCATAACACATAACAGGCACCAGACCAGGTCCCAAGGACAGGAGGAGGGGAGGGTCCAGGGGGAGTGGAGCTGTCTAACAGTGGCTGGAATGTGACCAGACTTGGGGAAATTCTACGGCTACAGTTCTGTTGTGCCTCTGAGTGACAATTCTGATGTCTATAGGGACTGAGTGGTATGGGTGGGGCCTGGGCAGGAAAGCTCTTAGTTCCAGCAATTAACCAGAGGACCCATGAGAAAGTTTCACCAGGCTGGTGCCCTGGAGCTCCAGGAAATGAAACTGGAGGATGGTGACAATGGCTGATTGACATGGAAATCTGTGCTGAGTGAACGATGAGATAATTCCCATAACCCCCCTGTTACGGGACGTTTAGACTCTGAGATCTCTACAGGTGGAACGAAAGTCATTTCTGCACAAGACCAGCTGCCTGGGATCAGGCTGGATGGCAGAAGATCTCTCTGGGAGAGGAGCCCCAAGAGTTCAAGGGGGAAGCCCCAGAAGCCTTGATCACTAGGGGCTGGGGTAGCCAGTCGGCTGTCATTGGCAGGGTGGGAATCTGGCCTTAACATTTCCACTCTTCTACTGATTTCCAACTTTAGGATATTAAGAAATGTTCATTACAAAAGTTCTCTTTGTATCTTTTTTTTTTTTTTTTTTTTTTTTTTGCTATGGAATCTTGCTCTGTTGCCCAGGCTGGCGTGCAGTGGTGTGATCTTGGCTCACTGCAACCTCCACCTCCTGTATCAAGTGATTTTCCTGCCCCAGTTTCCTGAGTAGCAGGGATTACAGGTGCGTGCCACCACACCTGGCTAATTTTTGTGTTTTCAGTAGAGATGGGGTTTCGCCATGTTGGCCAGGCTGGTCTCCAACTCCTGACCTCAGGTGATCCACCCACCTCAGCCTCCCAAAGTGCTGGGATTACAGGCATGAGCCACTGTGCCCGGCCTCTTTATATATCTTGAATTCCACAGAGTAATTGTGAAGTCAAGTAAGTTAACTAAAATAAGAAAGGATGAAAAACAGAATAGTGATTACAAAAAAAATAAAGACTATACAGCAATGGAAAATCCTATTAAAGAAAACAGACTTCTACTGCAATCTTGTGGAAGAGTTGAAATTAAATAAAGGGGGTAAGCAGATACGTTCAGTAGCTCAGCTGAGGGCCTGTGTGTGGACACATTGCTGGACACAGCCAAAAAACATTTTGCGAGGATATGGACACTAACCTCAGTACCTAATGCAAGTTCTGACACGCTCAGGCCAGACAATGCCAGCTTCTCCTCTGCACGAGCGTCGCTTAACAGAAGCACACACCGTGCTGCCTGGCTACCACTGGGAGGATGTACTTGGAGAGCCGATGCTAAACTTTTCTGTCACTTTTTTCTGCAAACTTATGTACTTACTTTTCAAATGAAGACAACTGAAATTATTTCTAAGATTCTTAGAGATAGCTAGAGAAACCCGAAGTTTGGGATCCGTTATTTGGAATCCTGGGCTTTAATCACACTCCTGAGGCTGTGATGAGCAAGTGGTAAGATGGCAATTCCTCCACCTCCCACAGTGAATGCCTGGCTCGGTGTGGGTGGGCTGGGGAGGGCCGGGGCTTGGGGAGCACCCTGGACTAGTGGGGCTGCCCCGCTCCATCAGGGAGAACCAGCTGCTCACCAGCTGTCATCATTCCCTTAGCCTCCGCCTTCCTGGAACGTCTGGACTGGGCCTATGTATACCTCTCTTCTGTGCTCAGGCTCACCCCACCCTGGAGCCACCCCAAGGGAAGCAGGAGGCCCCGAAGCTGCTCAGTCTCCCAAACACAAGCGCTTCTGAGACCACCTGCCTCCCTGCCCTGGGGCCTAGCCCTGAAGCAGCTGCCAGGCCCCTGCAGGGCTTCCCAAGACCCCTCACTGCCTACTAGTAAGGTACCTTTGAGTGACCAGGCCCCAGCTCAGGGAGGGCTTAATTCCCGCTCCTCGTCAGGCTGACTCCTCAACTAGCCCTTGGCCTCCTGACGTTGGACACCCTGTTCCTGAACACTCCCTCGTGCCCAGGGCCTGCTTTACCTGCACTGAACTCAGCTGATGGGCACCTGCCACACCCTCCACCCTCCGAGTGGCACCTGCTCCCTCAGCCCCGGCCTCGTGCTGTTTGCCGGCTGATGACCGAGGCTGCCCGGACACCTGGCCAACAGAGCCCTGACAAACCTGGGGCTGATCTCATGCCAGGTCTCAGCTCCCTCCTCCTCTGCCAGCCTGGTGCCACCTCAGTCATGGCCCTTAGGTGGCCTGCTCACACTGCACTGCTCCCGGCCCTGGCCTCCACTTCTGGGAAGTTCTGTTGGCCTGTTTTGTAGAAGTCTCCTGTTACACTGCCTCTGCACATCCACCGGCCTCCTGCCCTTCCTGCTGTGTTCTAGACAATAACCCAGGGCCAGCTTTTGTGCATGGACCTGCTTTCAGGAGTTCTTCAAGTCGGCTGGGCATAGTAGCTCATACCTGTAATCCCAGCACTTTGGGAAGCTGAGGCAGGTGGATCACTTGAGGTCAGGAGTTTGAGACCAGTCTGGCCAACATGGTGAAACCTCGTGTCTAGTAAAAATACAAAAATTAGCTGGGTGTGGTATTGTGCTCCTGTAGTGCCAGCTACTTGGGAGGCTGAGGCAGAAGGATCACTTGAACCCAGGAGGTGGAGATTGCAGTGAGCTGAGATTGCACCATTGCACTCTAGCCTGGGTGACAGAGTGAGACTCTGTCTCATAAAAAAAAATAAAAAGTTCATCAAGTCACAAGGTAAATTATAGTTGTTAGCATCATGGAGTACTGAATCTGGAAGTGACCCCTGATGTCTAATTTAATTCCTGGTTCCAGGACGTCCATGTGACTCACTCAAGGTCACATGGCTAGCTGGCAGCTGCAGAGCTGGCACTAGCAGCCAAGTGCCTCATCCTGTCCTTCCAGAACTAATGACTCCCTGTGGGTATGCATTAATCATTTTACTGAAGTTGTTTACAATCTGGAATTCGAAATGAACTTGTCCCACAGAATGAGTTTGGAAAACTTTGATCTGAGGTTTGACTTCTAACTGTGCCTAATTCATTGAGAGGGTTTGGAAAGGTCCTTCATTAAAGCTCCCTTTCCCCACACATCAAACTCCGACACAATGATGGCACACAAACGTCAGGACACCATGTGAGAAGGCGGGTGAAGCTTGAGAGCTGCTGGCAGGATGGCACCCTGTCATTTTCTAAAGTCGTTTGGTAAATAGACGGGACAGGTTGAATGGCTAAAATCCACAGTCAGCCTGCAAAGCTTACTCCTGCACTTATGTGTCAAAGGTGTCTCCAAATAAATGCCAGACCGAGGGCCAGACCTGGAGGTTGTCCCTGGGGAAGGAGGTGGAAACACTCAGGCCTTTTAACATTTATATGGAGAGAAAACTAATTGGGAAGGGGACGAGTAGGAAAGAGAAGAGGGGGATGAGACCAAGCGCTGGAAGATGAGGTTCAGGCCCCCTGACCACTGCCTTCTCACTGAGCAATTAATCTGGGGCCAGGCGTGGGATTTCCGCCTCAGCGTGCTCATCCACAAATCAGAAATGACAACAACATTCATCTCACAGAGTTAAGAGAATAAAAGAGATCATGGATTTGAATGCCCGCTCTCACTAGAAAGAGGAGCAAATGTTACTTGTTATCAACTAATGGCCAAAGACCTACAGATGGCGGTGCAGTAATGACAGAGAGGGCTCTCGGCTGGTCAGTCCTTACCAAAGAATTCATAAGCTCCATGTATTTAAATAGTAATATAATGAATTTGGGTTCCAAGAGTTTAATTCACAAGTGAATGACATTGATCCCTGGAGGCTTCTGAACATTCGTATCTTGTTCAAGTCATCCTTTGCCTTGTGTAAGGTTGCAGAAGCCCCAAGGCATCTAATGGGGATGACTGGGGAAAATCAAAGGGATCAAAATGACAAAATGACAATTTTTCTCTAGGCGAATAACTCAATGAGCAGAAAGGAATGTCCTCCCCTTTATATGTATATGAATGTATATGTAGTTCACACTTACACCCTGACACAGATCTCATTAATTGTGTCCAGTGTGTGTGTGTGTTTGTGTCTCTGTCTCCAAGACTAAAGATGTTGCCCATATCACTGTACTCAAGAGTGGTACAGGCCACATCCACTCTGGGCTCAGAGGGTAACTTCAGCGAGTGCTGGATGCCGAAAGTGACCAGTGCTGGAATGAAAAGCTTCATGGAATGTGACGATCAGGCAGTATTTTGGGACAGGCAAGCTGGGAAGACATGGTGACACACTGTGCTACGCTCATCTGCAACCTGACCACGACCTGCTGGAGACCTGTGGCTTTGGAAGCCCAGCTCTGGAAACCCGCATAGAGTATTTAAAACCAGGGTATCAGCACGTTTATACAGTGGGTTTGTGATAACATAAAAAACTCAGTTATTATTAAGCCCTAGACCCAAAAGATGAACCTGTGGGGTAACACGAGTGAGACTATGAGAGGCAAAGAAAGGCGGCTGGCGCATTCACGCTTGAGTGACAGTTTGTTATTCTGCTCAGATCAAAACAGGCACCAATGGCACATGTAATTCTGAGCAGTCTTAAAGGGGACCGGAGGGGGCCACACAGTCATCTGAGGTCAACCTTCAAAGAGATAGGCTTTCATTTATGGGCTCAAGCACTGACACGCACACATGCACAGTAGCTCAGGGCTGCTGACTGAGTTATTTTTAGAGCCCCACCGGGGACTAGGCAATACCATGATCTTCATTATCCATTACATCATGATTCCCACACACGTTAGCCTAGATCCATTTGGTGCACAAAAAATGCCTCATTTCTCTATTGAAGGAATTTTTTTTTTTTTTGAGACTTGCTTTGTCGCCTGGCTGGAGTGCAGTGGCGCAACCCTGGCTCACTGTAGCCTCTGCCTCCCCGGTTCAAGCAATTCTCCTGCCTCAGTCTCCTTAGTAGCTGGGATTACAGGCACCTGCCACCATACCCAGCTAATTTTTGTATTTTTAGTAGAGATGGGGTTTCACCATGTTAGCCAGGCTGGTCTCGAACTCCTGACCTTAGGTGATCCACCCACCTCGGCCTTCCAAAGTGCTGAGATTACAGGCATGAGCCACCGCGCCCGGCCTATAGAAGGAATTTGATGGTGCAAACAGACAGGAAAGCCAGGCTCTGCACATCACATGTGACTGAGAAGAGAATGCATTTGAAAGAATAAGCTAAATTCCACAGAACTAAAGTGAACCTCGAAAATCACTGACCTCTCCTCTTCTCAGTTTTACTTGTTTCTTCCTCAAATGTTGCCTCATTTTTTGTTGAGCAAAGATCTCCAAATGGGTGACAGCTTTTCCTACTCTTGGGCAATATGTTTATAAACGGTGGTGTCTGATATGACCTTGCCTTACTTTTGTTCATTTATGCCAGGAGTAGTATTGTTTGGGATTTCTGTGAGTCTTACTTCTTTAATTTGGCTATTTTAGTTATAGCTGAATAAAAGCAAATGACATTTTCCAAATCCTTTTTTGGGCTTTCCCAAAATAGCTTCCTTTAAAGAATCATGAAATGAACCCTGATTGGCATCTCAGCATGTGAGCTGTCTTCCGAGAAGGGTATCTACTGAGATGGTAAGAAGTGATCTTTGAGAATAACCAAAAACCCACTCTAAAGGTTCCCTGTTCCTTAAATAGAGAGTTGTGAAAAAAATATGTAAACAGAAAAAGCAGGGAAAGAAGCTTCAAGAGCTCTTTGGGAAGAGGATCTACTTTTCGTATTATTAAAATGCCATCGTTATGACACCTTGAGTTTGATTAAAACGATGACGCACTTCTTTATCTGGATGGGCCATGAGTCCTGCTTAATTATGGTGTTCTACAAATAAACGCACTCCACAACCCAGCTCAGACTTGACACCTCTTAGCTGACATCTGAACACTTACCCTTTGCATGTTTTCAAAGTGTCAGCTTGATAAACCTAAACTTTGTAGGGTTTCTGTGGACGGAGACTTTTACAGAATTAACAGAATAACAGGTCAGTGCGGAAAACAAGGACATGAGGAGGTACTGTAGCTGCCGCTCACTCCCGATTTCAGGTGGTGGATTTCTGGACCGAGGAGTCACACTGACCAAGGTTTGAGCGTATACTTAGCAGCTTACAGGCTGTGAAGCCTTGGGGTCATAACTTCACCATTCTGAGCTTCAGCTTCCTGAGGGTGGGAAATGAGGACAAAAGTGCCGAGCTGTGTAGTTGTCAACAGGATCGAACAGAACAGCACACGGAACGCAGACTACAGAGCTTTGGAACACTGTTGTGTGAAGAAAGGAAAACTGGGTCAAGAGAAAGGTTAATGCACCAAAATAAAAGCACTTTGTGGAAACAGTCCAAAAACAAAAACTCAGGTAAGGCTGTGTCCATTTAAGCACAAACAAGTCGGCGGCGGAACAGGAAACGGCAGGTGGTGTGAAGTCAGTGCCATGAGTGAGCAGCTGAGGCCCGTGCGCCGAGACCAGCTTCTCCTCCAGCGGAGCCCGATTCCCGTCCCCACCCCCACCACGGCACTGCCCACGAGCAACTGGCACCAAGAAGCTCCGGCTGCAAATATCCGCACTTCAAACGTTTTCCTTTGTGAAAAGGAACAAGCCAGATACTATTCTTAGGAAGAAAAAAACCCACAAGCCTTTTTCTTATAAGTAAGCTCAGCAAGTTTGACTGTCCCCCACTCCCTGCATCCACACAAGGGTTTTCATTATTCCCAGTGTTAGAATACAGAGCAGTGTTCTGTGCCTCTCCACACCCAGGCCATGCTGGCCCATTCAGAGGGCGAAATGCTCAAGGATGGCAGGGAAGCTCCATGGGTTAAGGCGCCTGGCATTTCCAGGGAGCTTTCTGCTCCTTATTTATTTATATGATTGAATACAGCAGCTTATATAAATTTGGGTTCCAAGAGTTTAATTCGCAAGTGAATGACACTGACCCCTGGGGGCTTCTGAACATTCGTATCTTGTTCAAGTCATCCTTTGCCTTGTGTAAGGTTGCAGAAGCCCCAAGGCATCTAATGGGGATGACCGGGGGAAATCAAATGGACCAGTCACTGGGTCCTCAGCAATAACTGGTAAATGAAGAATGTCCATGAGCACTTAAAAATAGTTTTTAAAAAAAATCTCTAAATCTGCAAAGGCTATGACAAGAGTTACCAATTTTGGTTATAAAATAATGTGGGGTGTCACATACCCTGAAGGTTAAGTTCAGTTGTACCTGCTGGAGAAAGGAAATTACAAGACAAGGGATCACCATCCTTCCTGCTACCAAGCATTAGGTCCAGGACAAGGGTGAGGGAGAAATCATTTCAGGAGAGCTGGACGTAAGTGGATTTACAAACTAGTTCGCAGAACTGCCTTGCAGAACTGGGAGAAAAGTGGCTTGTGGTTCTGGAAAGGAAGCCATTTGCACCAGGAAGAAGGGATAAAGAAGGGTGACTCACGCAAGCACCACGCCACTGAGGGTTAGCTGAGCCACAGAGAGGAATGCGTGCGCATGCACTGGGACACAGGTGACAGAGAGGGACACAAGACATCGAGGTCCTGTGTGAGGGGCAGCAGCAGCCAGGGAGGTGTTCATTTTCACCCAGCCGAGAGGCTACCCTATGAGCATACTAGTACGAGGACAGGCTGCCAATGAGCAGCAAGAAGGAGAAAGGCTTGGCCCCGTCTCAGCTGTCACCCTCAGGGAAGCCCTCCCTGACTCTGGAACCGGGGCAGCGTCCACACTGTGATTGGCACATAGCTCCCCATTCTGCAACAGGGTGTTTGGAGCCTACCTCCTCTACCAGGTGAGACTTCCGGCCTTGGCTCAGGGGTGCTGAGCACCTGGTGACGGAATGGAGCAAAGTGGTGGTGACCAGAAGGCTGACCTGCTGGGCCCCAGGGCCCATCCACTGACGGAGAAGAGGAATGTGGGAGGGGACATGGGTTCCTTGCTGCTGGAAGACAAAGGGAAGGTGAGCTGACTCCACTTCCTGTCCAAGTACTAGTGGATTTGGAGATTCAGGCCTGCGGATCGGTGTCAGCTGAGGTGATGGGGTCCAAAGTGGAAGGCTGGCCTGAGGGCTGGGAGGCTTGATTTCTCGTCCTAGCTTTGTCACTGTTGGATTAGGTGACCCTGGAGAAGTCACTTACTTGCCTTGTCCTTGTAAGATTAGGCAGCCAGCACAGGTCTTTAGATTCCATCTTGGCTGATCATCAGAATCACCCAGGGAGCTCTCCACACACACACACACACACACACACACACACACACACACACGTACACGTGCACTTACACACATGTATATGCACACATGGCTACGTGTGCATGTGCACTCCTATAGCCGAGCCTCTGGGTCAGGACCTGGGATGTATGTTGCTTCTGTTGGTCAGCCAGCTTTGAACTTCACTGGGACTATATAAAACTCTAAAGTCACTTCTAGCATTAGAGGACAATGATTTTATGAAACATGCACGTATTTTTTTAAAGAGCCATTTTTTTCCACTATATTTTCTCTTGGAGGAGTGATATGCTTTTCTCTCTTTGGAAACATGAATTGACTCTGCCACTTGAGGGTTGTCATGAGGTCACCTGTCACCGCCCCATTGGGTACACACTGCCGGGGCTGCTGAATGGCTCAGCTATGAGGCAGGGGAGCCTGGAGCCCAGGCATGTAGGCTCACACCCTGCATCCTAGAATGAGGATGGGGTGTGACTCCACACCGGCACACTCCAAGGGTTAGGCTAAGCCAGGTCTCCCCTGGATCCAGGTGGTAACATTGGCCTTTGGTGCAAGGGGACTAGCAGTGGCCTCTCAGCATCCCGTTGGTCTCGCCAGAGCCACCTCTTTCAGGTTTGGCTGGTTATATTCCTATCGTCCTGACATCCTAACAGCTACCATGTAGCAGGTACAATGACTGATCCCTCCCTGTGCACCAGGCACTATGCCAAGTGCTCTGTCACACTGACAGACTGTCACCCCGAGTCCTCATAAGCACCTTGTGAAGTACTATTAGCTCCATGGCATAGATTTGAGAACAGGGTTAGTCACCTGCCCAGGAGTGCAGAGCCAGGAACTGGGGTTGTCAGCAGGGACACCTGACCTTGACGCTGTATTCTTTTTTATTTTTTTGGGACAGAGTTTTTCTTTTGTTGCCCAGGCTGGAATGCAGTGGTGTGATCTTGGCTCACGGTAACCTCTGCCTTCTGGTTTCAAGCGATTCTCCTGCCTCAGCCTCCCAAGTAGCTGGATTACAGATGCCCGCCACCACTCACAGCTAATTTTTGTATTTTTAGTAGAGACAGAGTTTCACCATATTGACCAGGCTAGTCTCAAAGTCCTGACCTCATGATCCGCCTGCCTTGGCCTCCCAAAGTGCTGGGATTACAGGTGTGATTCACCGCACCCGGCCTCTGAGGCTGCATTCTTAACCCAGGGCGTGTTCATTCCGTAAGGCTTCTGGACCGAGCCTCCTCCCACACATCTTGCCTCTGGAGAGGAGAGGGCAGAGTCCCAGCCCTTGGCCTCTGTGCAGGGCATGTCCTGGCTTACCTTGGCCAGCCTCGCTCGCTTGATGAGGTCATTGAGTTTGCGCACCGCTGCCTTCTGGGGAAGGCTCTGGATGTCTCTGAAGAGGTCCTGGGCCTCAGCCTCGAAGAGCCGGCGGTTGTCCGTGTTCTGCAGGGGCTGTGCCCAGAACGAGCCAATGTAGACGCGCAGCACCTCGGGCGTGTTGATCACCTTGCCCAGGGACCACATGAGGGCCCCGTAGACCCGCATCAGCTGCTGAGTGTCCACTTGATCGGCCTTGTTCAGCACCACACGGATCTTGTCGTCCTGCCCCCGGAAGGCCTTGATGGCCTCTGAGAATTCGTCTGAGATGTCCAGCTTGTGAGCATCGAAAAGAAGGATGATCCTGTCCACCCTCTCGGCAAACCACTGCAGGACCTGGCAGAAGTCATAGCCTGGGTGGAGAGAAGGACACGTCAGTGTGGCCACGACTGCAGGAGACAACGTTTACTGGGAGGGCTCAGGAATAGTCTCACTCTCCAGCAGCTGCCAGGGAGAGAGCCCTGTCTTCAACCTGGAGGCAGTAGGGGTCTGATGACTTGAAAATCATGGGGCAAAATGAATCTGGGCGGGAAGGATCTGGGGAGCCCTTCCATAAAGGAGGGAGGGAATAGAATGGGGCTCATGGTCACTTTGGGAACTGCTGACTTCCATATCTGCGGTTTCATTTAGTCTTCATGAGTGTCTTATTTCACCTAATACAGACCATTTGCTTGATGGAAAAATTGACCAATGGTTCAGTAAAAACACAGGCCATGAGTCAAAAGGTCTTACTTCTGAAAAGTCTCACTTTTCTGAAAGCCCCAGATAGAGAAAAAAGAGAACCAGAGGCCACCTGGCATCCCATGGGGTGTCCAGTAAGCAAGTAAGCGTAACAGAAGAGGCATTGCCTTTGCTTAACCCAAGTCTGTAGAGTGCTGAGGAGGTCAAAGGTTGGCCCAGCCAGCGTTATGATCAATATTTATCTTTGGACTATTTATAGCTCAGGTATATTGTAAATATTTTTAAAAATTACGTATCACAGCCATTGTGTGAAATGGTCTCTTGCCAATTTCTTTTTTAAAATGGCCAGGCCCATAGCAAATTCTGTTCAGCCTACCCTGGCCACTTCCACAAATCATGCAGCTGCATAAACACTCCTCAGCCCAAGGTCAAGACTCTCAGGCCTTTCCCCAGGGAGGCAGATGCCCACGAAAAGCAAACAAGAGGAGGCCAATCCCACAAAGCTGACTTTGAATCTCAGTCTGATTAGCTGCAGAAGCAGAGTCTCAATCCAGCCCAGCTAGTGCTGAGATGTCACCTTGCTGGACCCCCATGCTAGGGGTCTCCCCTCTTCTTTTAGATTTTGAAAACTTTCAAACATACACAAACATCTATAGAGTCATATAATGAATGCTGATGTAGCTACCGCATAATTTTAACAAATGTTGACACTTTGCTTTGTTTGCTATTTCAGATACTTCTAAAAACCAAGTCTAGTTTACTTAGAGACCATAAAGTGGTCAGAATTAACTAGATCTTCACTTGTCAACACAGGTAAATCTCCAGAACAGAATAAGAGTGAAAACGTATGTACGGCATGATAACATTCATGTAAAATGTTGAAATACAAAATACTCAACCATCTATGGATACAGACTACAGCACAAATACAAAAATTTCAACATCGATTGTGAGACCCTGGCTGGCTGTGGGGGTGGAGAAGGTGTGGATCTGAGGCAGAGGAGGCAGTATCTGGGGGAATAATCTATTAGGTGAAAATAAAGAGGGTCTGTGGACTAAGGTTTCCATGCATTTGAAGAACAGGTGTTAGAGGAATAACACTTGAACAAGCAAACTGGGTTCAGGTCCATTTTTCATAAAGAAAACAGAACACTTGGTAATGCTGAAGCCCCGTCACCCCTCCCTGAGCCGTTTCCCCATCTCCTCCCCACAGGAAGCCGCTGTCCTGAGTGTGGTGTTTATGCCACCACACGCATGGATACTTCCAGTTCATGCTTTTCATTTCTCTGTTCTGTCTCACTGCGGCACTCTCTGACTCCTTGAGGATAAGGAAGGCAAAGGCAGTTCTCGGAATCTGGGCCAGAGTTTATTTTCATTGCTGTCAGCAGCCAGTTTAGGTCAGAGGAATATCAAAGACCTACTGATGGGGTCACACATTGTACGTAAAGATTTAGAGTCAAGAATTTCACTGAGCTCTGTCCCTGAAAGGCCAGAGCAAATCGCCCCCTAGGGTAACGCTAAGTGCCACTGTCATTTGAGACAGACTTGTACACAGACAGCCCTAGCTCACAGGATTGGAGATCGTCAGCGGATGAATGCACTGGCTGTTCGCTGGGTGCCGGAAAGAGGCTTTGGAACCTCCTACAGATGGACCTGCGTGGGGACTTGCTTTTCCAATGACTGAATCACCATGCTGACCTGACCACTCACGCATGTGGTCTTCCTAGGGGCCAGATGGGGTATCTGAAGATTCAGAAACAGATCAAAGAAAATGCGGTGTCCAGGGTGCACACAGAGTGAACCTGAGTTGCTTTTGCTGAATACCCTTCCTGTTGGGTCAGGAGGTATCCTTCATGGCTGTGGAGGCGGAAGGTGTGGCAGAGTCCCTCGCCCCATTCATTAGCAAGCTGGGGCATAGGCATGTGATCTAGAGTCAGACATTCACCTCCTTCCACCAGAGAGGGGTGCCGAACCTTAGGGGAAGGACGCAAAGACACAGTGAAAATAAGAATTTATTCACCGTGGTGGCGGCTTCCTAACGCTTTTCTAAGCTTAGTTATCCAACTTTCCCACTAATCCTGTGAAAAATTTCCCAAAAAATTTCTTTTCTGCTTAAATTAGTCAGAATCAGGCTTCTTTGGTTTGCTATTGAAAGCGATGACTGGGCTGGGCGCGGTGGCTAATGCCTGTAATCCCAGCACTCTGGGAGGCAGAGGTGGGAGGATTGTTTGAGGCTAGGAGTTTGAAACCACCTGGCAGTCTGGTGAGACCCTGTCTCTACAAAAAAATAAAAAAAAATTAACTGGGCGTGGTGATGTATGCATGGGGGCTCAGCTACTTGGGAGTCTGAGGCAGGAAGATCACTTGAGGCCAGGAGTTTGAGGCTACAGTGAGCCATGGACACACCACTGTACTGTAGCCTACGTGAAAGATTGAGACCCTGTTGCAAAAAAAAAAAAAAAAAAAAAAAAAAAAAAAACACCAAATGGAAAAAAAACAACCCCACCCCCAAATTAAATAATTGGAAAAAACAGAATTTTGAGTTAAAAAAAAAACCCGAAAAC
This sequence comes from Cacajao melanocephalus, assembly GCA_963573385.1. Taxonomy (NCBI): domain Eukaryota; kingdom Metazoa; phylum Chordata; class Mammalia; order Primates; family Pitheciidae; genus Cacajao; species Cacajao melanocephalus. The sequence goes on along the minus strand of CAUYLG010013140.1, from coordinate 10 downwards.
CCAACGGACC
>CAUYLG010013136.1:0-91841 GCA_963573385.1 Cacajao melanocephalus | reverse complement strand
ATAGCCCTGCTGGACTACCAATGGCAACTTGCCAAGTCCAGGTCCAGTCTCTCTATGACCAATGCAGTTGCCCATGCTTTGTTTCCCCACTGACCAATCTATTGCCCTCACCCCCTATAAAACCCCACGCCCAGAACGGCCAGGCACAACTTCTCTGGCCCCTCTCTCTCTCTCTTCCTACCCCGGGGCCACAGAACCTCACCCAGGAGCTAAATAAACTGGAATTTAATTTGTCTCGTGCTGGCCTCAGTTTCCTCATTTTAAACTCGGCAATATCCTTACAAGAATAACCTTACAATTGTATTTTCTCCTATTCTTGAGTGTGCTGAAATGGCTAATTGATAAAAAATGAAAAAGTATTAGTATTTATTGTTTTTTTAAAAAATTTATCTGATAGAGATAGGGTCTCACTATGTTGCCCAGGCTGGTGTCAAACTCCTGGGCTCAAATAATCCTCCTGCCTCAGCCTCCCAAAGTTCTGGGATTACCGACGTGAGCAGCCACCGTGCCTGGTCAGTATTTACTGTTTTAAATGATCCTTATTCTTGGGCTTTGACAAGCAGTTATGAATGTCTAAGAAATTTATTTAGAAAGAAGTTATTAGAATCAGTTGCTAAACTTTATTAACTGCCTCTTCAGCCGCTCTTCATCTGAAGTTTGTCTTCCCTTCTTCAGTTGTTTGATGTAACTTCTAAATGTTGACAGATTCCTGAACATCAACTATTCTTGAATTTCTGGGATAAGCCCTGCTTAGGTTTCGTGCTCGGTCACAGCGTTTCTCTGATTTATTTCTGTTGTCTGTGTTCATTTTCGTGCCTGTGTTTATACGGGAGGGTGATCCACAGTTCTGTAGTTCTCACTGACCACTGTCAGGTTCTGGTGTGAAGCCCAGGTGTGGTGGCCTCCCGCAGGCGGGGCCTCCCGGGCTCCGGGGGCGGCTGTCTGGGTGTGGTCCACCCTGCCTCCGCCTGGCTGTGTGCCTGGGGCCCTTTCTCGATTCCTTTGGTTGTCTTGTCTCGGTAACACTTCCTTCATGTGATTTCTGTGAGGATTAAGGGAGTTAGAAGAGTGTGTGGTGTGTAGAACACTTGTACACATCAGAAAAATTTGCCCCCCTTTTTTTTTGAGACAGGGTCTTGCTCTGCCGCCCAGGCTGGAGTGCAGTGACGTGATCACAGCTCACTGCAGATGAACTCAGGGGCTCAAGGGATCTTTCTACCTCAGCCCCCTGAGTAAGCTGGGACCACAGCCGTGTGCCAGCATGTCCAGCTAATTTTTCTGTTTTAAAAAATACAGTTGGGGTCTCACTGTGTTGCCCAGGTTAGTCTCAAACTCCTGGACTCAAGCGATCCACCTGCTTCAGCCTCCCAAAGTGCTGAGATCACAGGTGAGTCACCATGCCTGGCTACCCTGTCTTCTTAAAAGGAAATGAGGGCCGGGCACGGTGGGAGGCCAAGGCAGGTAGATCACTTGAGGTCAGGAGTTCAAGAGCAGCCTGGCCAACATGGTGAAACCCCATCTCTAATAAAAGTACAAAAATTAGCCAGAGGTGGTGGCGCTGGCCTGTAGTCCCAGCTACTCAGGAGGCTGAGGCATGAGAATGACTTGAACCCAGAAGGCAGAGGTTGCAGTGAGCCGAGATGGCGCCACTGCACTCCAGCCTGGGCAACAGAGCAAGACTCTATCACAAAAAAAAAAAAAAAAAAAAAAAAGGAAACGAGGGATCTGTCTTTATTTTCTACAGTCTGGAATTATGTAAGGAATTTATCTACTGACTTCAACCTTGTGCCTGCGGCATAAAATATTTGTGTCAAGTGGTCTTGAATGATGAGGACAGCAGATGGTGGGAAGGAAAGGTCTGACCTGAATGTTCTTACAGAAGAAAAACCGTCAATGTCTGGTGTTTGATGTTCTCCAAGCAGATGGGCAAATCCTCAAGCTTCTAAAGTTTGTGGGGGAGGCAAAGTAATGCTGTTTCCTTCTCTCGAAAAAAGTCAGCAAGGAGCATGAGGGTTCCTGCTTGGTAGCGTAGCTGCACATTCGGCTCCGAAGCTCTCGGGTTCTCTGCGAAAGCGTTCACAGCACTGTGCCTCTCTTCTCTTTGAAAACCCCATTCTCAGTGTGGGCCTTTTAATGATGGGTTGTTAAATAACAATTTATGCCAGAAATTTCTTTTTCTTTAGTGAAAAAAGAAAAGAAAGAGAAACCTCCCTTGGGAGCAGAGTTGTGCTTTGAAAATGTCTCACACTAAGACAAGCTTTTTTTTTATCTTTCTTTTTTTTTGAGACAGGGTCTCACTCTGTCACCCAGGCTGGAGTGCAGTGGCGTGATCTTGGCTCACTGCAGCCTCAACTTCCTGGGCTCAAACAATCCTCCTGCCTCAGCCTCCTGAGTAGCTGAGACTACAGGTGCAGGCCACTGCACCTAGCTAATTTTTTAAAAATTAATTTTTGGTAGAGACAGGATATCACCATGTTGCCGAAGCTGGTCTTGAACTGCTGGCCTCACCTGGTCCAAGAGTAGTGTGTTATCTCAACTGATAGTTCACGGTTGGTTACAGATCAAAGTCCTTATTCTCCTCTTTCCCTTTTCTCACTACTGCACTTGACTAGTCTTACAAATATATTAAATAAATATATTTTTTACAAAAAGAACTCCTGACTTCAAGTAATCCTTCTTCCTTGGCCTCCTAAGCTGCCGGATTTATAAGCATGAGCCACCGGGCCTGGCCTAAGACACCCTGAAATGTAAGTTTATGTTTAAATAGGAAAGTGGAGGTGGGGGACTCAGTTCCTAGACGAGTCCCTGAATATATTATCAAAGCGGGGGTAGAGTTAGTTTTGAAAGAGTTGGGCCAAGTCATGCCACTCATCACTCCTAATGGCATCTGATGGCACTTAGAGTCAAATATACACGTCTCCCGGCATTTCCGTTTCCTCTTCTACTCCACGTTGCCCCGGCCACAACCTCATTCTGTCTAGAATAGTTCTCAAATATGCCCAGCTCATACCCTTCTTGGCATCTTAAGACGTTTTAATCCATCTGCCTCGAACGGTTTTGCTCCAGGCATTTGAGTGGCTGGTTCCTGCTGACTGTTGGGATCTCTGCTCAGACGCCCCTTCCTGGCCACCCTCTCTTTAGGATTGCCACACACTCCACCAGAGCCTTCGGGCTTGTTGACTGCCTTAGCCCTCATGTTGAGATTGTGGTTGAACAAACAGATCCACTCACAGGGTGACTGGTACGTACCAGCCCGTGTGGCATACCCCAGGAGCAAGGTGTTTTGAGAGGGTTGGCCAGCTCATTGCAAAATGGTGAAAACAGTATTTATGAAAGCATATTAAATTACCAATATTTTAATATTTTGACCTATAAAATGGCATGTCTTAGTCTATCTGGGCTACTGTAAAATTAATGGTATAAGCACCATTGAACTGGGTGACTTATAAACAACAGAAATTTATTTCTCATAGTTCTAGAGGCTGGGAAGTTCAAGATCAAGGCACGGGCAGATTCAGTGTCTGGGGAGGGACCACTTCCTGGTTCATGGCTGATGCCTTCTTGCTGTGTCCTCAAGTGTGGGGAGACTGAGGCAGCCCTCTGGGTTCCCTTTTATGAGGCACTAATTCTATTTGTGACGGCTCCACCCTCATGACTTAATCACCTCCCAAACACCCCACTTCCTGATATCATCGTCTTGGGGGTCAGGATTTTAACAGATGAATTTTGGGGGGAACACCAATATTCAGGCTATAACATGGCAATTTCCCATGTGTGATCCTGATAATCTGGTATCTTCCTGGGTCTTTGTTGAAATGTTTCTCACTAATAGTCTCACCCAGAACACAGCTCTTCCTGCTTCCCACCCAAGTATACGATTCTACCAAAGCTTACTCTACCTCCTCCCCAAATTTTTGACTTTTTTTTTTTCTTTCCCCTCAACTGAACTGATCAGTTTTAGTTTGGTCAATCTCAGCTAGCCATGAGGAGTAAAGCAATCAGAAACAATTCGTGTGAGGAGCTGAAACCATTGACAGCTCCTTGTTCCCACTTCCTGTGGAAGTTTTGGCATTTAAGAAAGATCCTTGGCACCTGTATATTAATGTTTAATTAACATAATTTAAGACACTTTAATAAAGTGAAAAGAAATAGTTCAGATTGGATGGCTGTATTTGTCAGGTTTTTTTTTAATTGCACATGACAGAAAATCTAAATCAATGTGGCTTAAATACAAAAAAAGAATTTCGGACAGGTGTGGTGGCTCATGCCTATGATCCAAATACTTTGGGAGGCTGAAGCAAAGGATCACTTGAGCCCAGGAGTTTGAGACCAGTCTGGGCAATATAGTGGGACCCATTTCTACAAAGTCAACAGAAATAAAGAAATACATACATAAAAACAAAAAGGAGTATTTATCTACATATAGTGAAAAGTCTAGACTTGCTTCTAGCCACAAGGGAGCAATAGGGACTGGATTTACTTTCTCACTTGAAACAAGTGAAAAATGGACAAAATAAGTAAAATAATGATTTTCAAAGCATTGGACTTTAAACAATGAAAACAGCGATCCCTGAGAGATGGAAAACTGATGTGATGAGCCCTTCAAATATTTCCCGGAGAGAGTTTTCAGGCCATGGCCCAGGGAGGGTGGACCAGGTGGAGCCCACCTGTCCCCTGAGTTGAGACTTGGGAGTCAAGGAAGGTAACTAGAGTTTTCGGGGCAGGGTACAGGGAGGGAGTAGAGGAGAGAGAACTTCGTCCACCTGCAGAGCACCCTGCTTGTGATTTTTATCTGAGTACTGATAAGTGTGTGTGAGGAAATTATCTGAGGCCAGGGAAAGAATCACCCCCTAAAATTAGAGAGGACAAATCTGGGAGCACACACCATGCTGGGAAGAGTTTCTGTTCTTGCCAGAATGAAAAACTTCATATTTACAGGCATTAGGAAAGTACGCAGAAGGATTTTTTGGAAACCGCAGAAATGATGTAAAATTGGACTTAGACCTAAAAATTGCTCTCACCTTGCCTTAAACCTTAAAATCAAGACCTAAAGGGATTAAATTGTTTCCAAGTAACTTGTATCCCAGGACAAAGTAACATCCCAGTACAAAGCTCAAGAATATTTATAGGGATACACAAATATCCAGAAACCAACAGTGTAAAATTTACACTGCGTGGCAACCAATTAAAAACAATACAAGGCATGCAAAGAAGCAGGAAAATGTGATGCATAATAAGGAGAATCATCAATCAACCAAAAAAAAAAAAAGTCCAGAAATGACAGAGATGATAGAACTGGTAGTAAAGGACATTCAGTTATTGTAACTATGTTCTACATGTTCAAGAGGCTAAGGGAAAGACTGATCATGGTAAGCAGTGATATAGAGAATAGTATAAGGACCCACAAAATCTCTCAAGATGAAAACTGTAATTCAATTAAAAAAATACGTGCTGTAATCCCTGAACTTTGAGAGGCCAAGGTTGGAGGATCCGTTGAGCCCAAGAGTTTAATACCAGCCTGGCAACATAGTAAAACCCCATCTCTTCAAAAAATAAAAAAAATTAGCTGGGCATGGTGGCACATGCCTGTGATCCCAGCTACTCAGGGGCTAAGGCCAGAAAATTGCTTGAGTCCAGGAGGTCAAGGCTGCAGTGAGTTGGGTTTGTGCCACTGCTCTTCACTTGGGTGATGAAGGGAGACCTTGTCTACACACACACACACACACACACACACACACACACACACACAATTGATAGGATTAATGGCAGAAGAAAATATTAGTGAACTTGATAAAATACCAATAGAAAATATTCAAAATGAAATAAATATAAAGGATGAAATAAACATAATCATAGCATTGGTAATCTGTGGAATTACTGCAAGTGTCCAAATGCTTCTCAAATTGCAATAAGGCCATGTCATTATAAAGCCATCAGTAAAAAATATTGTAAGTTGAAACTTTATTTAATATCACAATAAACGCATCTTAAAGTCAAACAGTCGTAAGTTGAACCACGTTTAAAAAAATGCCCTCAATATATGATGTGGTTATGTCCCAACAAACTGTTCATAAAGTTGAAAAATGTTAAGTCTACCATTGTAAGTCAGGGACCATCTGTAGATGTAAAAGGAGAGTGGGTAGACGGACAAAATATTTGAGAATATAATTGCTGAAAAAGTTCTGTATTTTATGAGAGCTATGAACTTACAAGTCCAAGAAAGCTCAATAAACTGCAAACATAAAAGACCTGAATGAAACCACAGCAAGGTGTATTATAATTAAAATGCATAAAACTAGTAATCAAGAGAAAATCTTCAAAGCGGCCAAAGGATGGCAGGGGAGGGAGAAAGAAAGACACATTTTGTTTAGAGAAAAAAGATAAGGAAGACAGCAGATTTTGCATCAGACAGAATGTTAATGGAACAGACAGTGGAGCAGCACCATTAAGGCACTGATCGTGAAATGAAACCCCTAAATGCCAATTTAGAACGCTACAGCCAGAAAAAATATCTTTCATAAACAAAGGTGAAAGAAAGACATTTTTAGACAAACAAATGCTGAAATAATTAATTGCCAGGAGACCTATAAGAAATGCAAAAGGATGGTGATACCAGATGGAAATCTCTATCTATACAAAAGGGAACAAAAACACTGGTTATGGTCACTATGTGGGTATATAAATATTTCACCTACTTTTAAAATTTCTTCCTAACATAATCGATTGTTTAAAGCAACAATAATGGCAATGCCATATGAAGTTTATGACATATGTAGAGGCAAAATGTATAATGGCAAGAGTACAAAGGCCAACAAGGGAGAAATGGAAATGAATTGTTATAAGGTTTTTACAGCATACCTGAAGTGATGCAATGTTACCTCAAGGTAGAGTGGGGTAAGTGTAAGATGAATGTGATACATTTCAATGCAGCTGCTAAAATAATACAATAAAGAGGTGTAGCCAAGAAGCAAAGCAAGGAAATACAATAGAATCATTTAAAACATTTAATCTAATCAAAGGCAGAAAAATAAGAAGAAAGGAACAAAGAATAGATAGGATAAATACAAAATAAATGGCAAGATAGTAGATTTAGATCTAACCATACCAATAATCACATTAAATGTAAATGGTACAAATACCTCAATTAAAAGAAAGAGGTGCCAAATTTGACAATCTAGTATACTACCTACAAAAAACTCACTTTAAATATAAAGGCTGAAGTAAGTTAAAAGTAAAAGAATAGAAAAAGATACACTATGTAATGCTAATCACAAGGAAGCCGATTGACCATATTAACATTACAGAGAGTAGACTTTGTAGCAGAAAAACCAGGAATTAAGAGAATCATAACAAAATTATAAAGGGGGTCAATCATCAAGAAATATTAATAATCATAAACATTCATGCACCTAATAAAAGAGCATCAAAATAAGGCAAAAACTGATAGATGCACAAGGAGGAGAAGAAAAACCACAGTTATCGTCCGAGATTTTAACACCCCCACTCAACATCTGATAGATCAAGTGGACAAACAGTAAAGATGAACATCATCATGAACAACATGAACATCATCATCCAAGTTGACACTTCTAAACAATCTGCTCGATAATAGTAGGACAGAGTTCTTTTCAAGTGCACACAGAATGTTTACCAAGGAAAACCGTATTCTGGCCATAAGAAAAGTCTCAGTAAATTTAAAAGACTTCAAGTCACACAAAATGTATTCTTTAACCACGTAGAATGAAAAATTGGAAATCAATAAGAAAAAAAATCTCAGCAAAATTTCTAAGTATTTGGAAACTCAATAACGTATGTCTACCCATAAGTAAAAAATAAACCAAAAGAAAAATTAGCGTTTTGAAGTAAATGAGTATGAAAACACAGCATATCAAAACTTAGATGAGTTAAAGTGTCCTTAGAGGGAAATTCATAGCATTACATTCTGGAGTGAAAGTTATAGCACTAAACACCAATGTTTGAGTAGGAAAAAAGTCTGAAATTAATGACCACAGTTTCTACATTAAGAAACTCTTTCTTAACAGAATAGTAAATGAAACTCCCTGTAAGCTGAAGGAAAAAAATGATTAAAGGTCAGAGTGGAAGTCAACAAAACAGAAAATAGAAAGATAATAGAAAAAAAAAATCAAGAAAACCAAAAGCTAGTTCTTTGAGAAGATCAATAAAATAATAAACCTCTAGCCAGACTAAAAAAGAATAGAGAGAGGCTACAATACTTGAAATGGGAAGTGATAGTCTTACAAGTGTGAAAGATATTATATGGATAATCACAGGATATTATAAATAATTTTATGCATTTAGAAGAAATGGACACATTCCTTAATAGACACAAACTATAAAAGCTCATTCCAGACAACATAACTTACTTTAATAGCCCTATTTCTATTAAATATATACATGTATATGTCAAGATATTCAACATATTTGTAGTTAAAAATCTCAAAAAGAAAACTTCAGGCTCAGATGATTTTAATGGTAAATTCTACCAAATATTTAATAAGAAATAATACAAACTCTACACAAATTTTTCCAGAATATTGACAAGAAAAGACCACTTTTTTAGTCATCTTATAAATGCATTTCTTTATAACATCTTGATGCCAAGAGATGTTATAAAGAAGTGAAACTACCAACCAATATCTCTCATAAGCATTTATGCAAAAGTTCTTAAATGTTAGCAAATCCAAACTAACATATATATAAAGGATAATACATCATGAGCAAGTAGGAATTACCCCAGAAATATAAGATTAACTCAACACTTAAACATTAATCAATATAATTAAACACATCAGGTGCTACATTATATGATCATCTCAATAGAAGCCTAGTGAGAATTTGAGTGACTTCAACATCCATTTCTGATTAAAACTGTCTGCAAGCTACAACTAGAAGGCAGCTTCCCTATCATAATAAAAGACATCCATGGAAAATTTACAGTTAATATTTATATTTATACTTAAGCAGTTAAAAAGACTTCTCGTACCATCAGGGCAAGGCAAGGGTGGGGTGCCTGTTTCATCATGTCTACTCAACATTGTACTGGAGGTGCAGTGCGATGTGCAATTGCCCATGCAACAAGGCAAGAAAAAGAAACAAAAGGGGTCTGGATTGGGAAGGAAGATGTAAAGGCATTATTTATTTGCAGATGGTATATTCTATAGGATCTACAAAAAAGCTGCTATAATTGAAAAGTAGGCCAGGTGCCGTGGCTCACACATATAATCCCAGCATTTTGGGAGGCCAAGGACGGGATTGCCTGAGCTCAGTAGTTCTAGACCAGCCTGGGCAACATGGTGAAACCCCATCTCTACCAAAATACAAAAAATTAACTGGGCGTGCCTGTAATCCCAGCTACTGGGGAGGCTGAGGCAGAGGTTACAGTGAGCTAAGATTGCACCACTCCACTGCAGCCTGGGCAGCGACAGAGTGAGACACTGTCTCCAAAAAAAAAAAAAATGAATTTAGCAAGGCTGCAGGATATAAATATATACAACATGTATTGTATTTTTATGTAAGCAGAATGAATAAGAAGAAATAGAAATAGAAATAGAACTTACAAAGGCATAAAAAGGATGTATATGCAAAAGATGTGGAAGACACTGAACAGTACAACCCACTAGTAAGGGAAAGAAGATCTAAATGAATGGGTTATACACCATGCTCTTGGTTTGAAAGTCTCAATCTTATTATGATGTCAGTTCTTCCCAGGTTGATCTATAAATTCAATGCCATTCCAATAAAAATCTCAGCAGATTTGGAAGACACTGACATGGTGATTATAAAATTTAAATGGTAGTACAAAGGATCTAGAAAAGCCAAAACGACTTGGAAAAAGATCAATACGGTTGATAGACTTATACTACCTGACTTTAGAGTTACTACAAAGTTATCATCATTAAGACAGTGTGCTATTGGCATAAAGACAGACAGAAAGATCAACAGAACAGGCTAGAGACTCCAGAAATGGACTCATAGGCATATGGTTAATTAATTTTTGGCAAAGCTGCAAAGGAAATTCAATGGAGAAAAGATAATCTTTCCAACAAATTATGCTGCAGAAATTGGACTTCCACAGGCAGAAAAAGCAAACCTCAATTATCACTTTGTATCATCTATAAAATTAACTCAAAACAGATAATAGACTTAGCTGTAACACCTAAAACTGCTAAACTTCTAGAAGACAACATAGAAGAAAGCCTTTGTTATCTTAGTTGAGGCAAATAATCCTAGCTATGACACAAGTATGATCTATAAATAAAAGATTATAACTTGGACTTTATCAAAATTAAGAATTTCTTCTCTTCAAATGATACTACTAAGAGAATGAAAATGTATGCATGCCCTAGAATGGGCAAAAATACTTGAAAGTTACATATCTGATACAGGATTTGTATCCAGAATATACCAGAACTCTTCAAACTCAAGAAGAAGAAAATCATGCAACCACATTTTAAAAATGCATAATTTTCTTTTTTTTTTTTTTCTTTTTGAGATGGGGACTTGCTCTGTCACCCAGGCTGAAGTGCCATGGTGTGATCATAGCTCACGACGGCCTCGACCTCCTGTTCTCAAGCCATCCTCCTGCCTCAGCCTTCCGAGTAACTGGGACTACAGGCATGTGCCACCATGCCTGGCTAATTTTTATTTTTTAATGTTTTGTAGAGCTGGAGGTCTCACTCTGTTGCCTAGGCTGGTTTCAAACTCCTGGACTCAAGCGATCTGTTGACCTCAGCCTCCCAAGGTGCTGGGATTACAGGTGTGAGCCAACATGCCTTGCTCAAAATGCATAATCATCTTTTTATGTGTGTGTGTGTGTTTGATACATATTTATTGATCACCTGTGCCAAGCCCTTTCTAGATGCTCAGTGATTATTGGTAAACCAAGTAAGAGGTCCCTGTCCTCTGGGACTTGTTTGTGGAGCACATACATACTTGCTGTCCAGCTGAAATATGTGCTCGTGGGCATAGGGCGCTTGTCTGTCTAACTCACATAGGCATCCGTGGTGCCCGGGACCCTGGGCGCTGCAGGCTCTCAGAATCGCTGTGCAGTTGGTGATGGCAGCATTCACGGAATAAATTCCCCTATGCAACACATGGGGGCAGTCACGCTCCATGCTGTGGCCACACTCTGAAGAGAATTTGCTCAAGCGCTCCGCGGTAATCATCCCTCCAGCTTACCTTCTCAAAAAGGGGACATGGATGAGGCTCTCATGATTAAAGATAGCAGTATGGATTTGTAACTCATTACGGAAGAAAAGCCACATCAAGCATGTGTCGTTTGGAACGAGAGAGAGCTGGTTGCCTAAGCCATACCAAAGGATGACGTCCTTTTCTGGGTCACATTTTTTTTAGGTCTTGCAGAACAATGATTTGTTCGTTGCTAATGAAATCCTTAAGTGCTTCAAAGCATTTAAACTTAGGGGAAGAAAGACTGGCGTGTCTTCTGAGACGCCCTGAGCAGCACAGACGACTAGAAATGCATTCACGCTCGGCTACTTGGGCTGATTGTCTGTATTACAAAGAGGCGCATAAAACCCCAGATATCTGCATGCACAGCCAGCGAACGAATCGTAGAAATAACAGCATCGCTGAGAAGTCATATTTCAAGCTGAGGCAGATGCTCTGCCACTGAGAACCTAGGGTACTTCAGACGCACCTAATATCCAGGTTTTTAGGGAAACTAATATGTGTGTGGGGAGCTGCGTCTTGATATAATTAAACGTTCTAAGCCTCAGTGCGATCGTGTCTCTGGAAGGTCAATCATTGAAATATAAAAAAATCAAGAAAACAAGGAGGCTTTGTGGCAGCTCTTAATGTCGTGACGCCAGGTGCAGTAGCTCCGTTGACTGTGGGAGCATCAGATAAATCGTTTTCAGCTGGAAAGTCCTTTGAGGTATCCAGGTGCTTCGTAAGGCTGCCTAACTCTGTCAAACACTGTCGCTTTAGGGATTTCTAAGATTTCAGAGGATATTAGGTCTCCATGCTTGGAAAGAGGCAATCGGCAAGATTTCAGAAAAGGGAATCTGACACAAAAGCCACAGGTTTTTGTTCGTCCAGGCATGCTTTCCTCAGTTTCCCCATGCAGCATTAATCTCAAACTTTCATGAGAAATTTGGGGAGCCCTGGCACTCTGTGTTTCTAACTGGCTCCCAACCAACACTGACGCTGTGGGTTTTGAACCACGCTTCGGTATTAGGGTGCTATGCAGTATGCATCTTGAGGGGAGCACTTCCACAGAGGGCAGCAGCCTACTCCACCCTGTTTACCCCCTGCAGGAGTCATTTCATTCCTTCATTCAAGAAGATGAGGCAGCACTCAGCGGGGTCTGGAGACGAAGGGTGAGTCAAACTGAACTGGGTCCCTCTCCCACCAAGGCTTACTTTTTTGGTTTGAGAGACAAGTGCTGAGATTGTAATTCCTGACTTTTAAACTCTGTGCAGTGCAGAAGTGCAGCAGGCAGCCGTGAACACGTCTAACCGGGGCTGTGAGCTTCAGAAGTCAGGGAAGAGCCGAGGTTCAAGGAGGAATCGGCGTTCATTGGCCAAAAGAGCCACAGGTGGGGTGGGGTAGATAATATTCCAGGGAGAGGGTGCTCTGTGCAAGGCCCCCAAGGCAGGAGGGATGCGGGCTTTTGGAGGACTAGCGGGTCTGTGGGGTTGGAACATGGTGGGCACTCGCTGAGCGAGCGTGCAAGTATCTGGAGGTGAAGCTAGGGACGATGGGTTCCCGGTAATCCCACTAGGGCACCAGGTCATCCTCTGTCATCAGATGATGGTAAAGAGAGTGGCTATTGGGGAAAGAGGGGACTGACGGCTCCTTTTTTCACGATAAGGGCGGCATGCTTCTGTGTGACGAACAGACACCTGACTACCTGTTAGCACAGGTGACACCCACCTGCTCCATGCACTCAGTGGACACCCATCTCCACGAGGGGGCAGCAGAGCAGAGGGCTGAGGCTCCGAGTCTAAACTGTGTGAGAAAGGTTTTGCCGTAGAATTCTAGAACTGATGGTTCTGCAGACATATTCTAGATGTCTCAATAGAAGCTGTGCGCGAACAGTGGCCCCCATGCACCTGCTCACTCCGGTGGTCCTGTTTCAGTTCCTTCGGGGTGGCTGGTGTCTAGGTGAGAATGGCTTCTGGACAGGGAAAGGCCACCCTCCTTGATCCGCATGGCCCTCATCAGGGACCTGGCACAAGCCTCCCGGTATGAACTCTCACCGCGCCCTGCGGCAGGGCCCTGGCCAACGTGTAGCCCTGCCAGATGCTCCACGTGACTGCATCCTGCGTTAGCCATGAGGTGGGGCAGGAGCAGCCGCTGACTCCAGGGGTGGCAGGTGGTTTGGGGGCCAGGTGGCCACATTTATCGAGTGCCTATGGTTTCAGCCCACCACAGGCCTCCAGCTGGCTGCCCTCCTGTGAGCCTCCAGGATTTCTGTGCTGGGAGGAGGGAGCTGGTGGCAAACAGGCCTCGAAGGAGGGGAGACAGCCGCGTTCAGGTGCAGCTACTCAATGCTGTCATCAGTTTTAGAATTGTGAAGGGAACTGTTTGAACCAGGGCACAAGAAGAGTGGTTTTATTTCCTTTATTTTCTTTTGTTTGTTTTGGTTGAGGCTAAGAGTCCCCCATGACCTCAGACCATGGAGGGCCAGCCCATTTCCAAAGGGTCTGCCAGTCTAATGCCTCTGCTGCTAATACTTAGCACCTAAAAATCATTTTCCTCCATGTTGAAGCGGTATTCCCCCATGTTGAAATCATACTTCCCCATGTTGAAATAATGTTTCCTCATGTTTAAATCATATTCCCCCACATCAAAATCATATTCCCCCATGCTGAAATTGGAGCAGCCAGTTGGGGTCACACTTTTATCATCTGTCCTGGACTTCAGCTCCCGGGGGTGGACCAGGCAGTCATCGAAAACACCAGCCTGTTTCAGAAACTGCCCTCTTTCAACACGCACGTGCCCGGAGCGCTCAGGTTGGAATGGCTGCTTGCAGTGTTTTCTGCGCGCTCAGCCTCCACATTTGAGAGTCTCTGCATGGCCAAGGGTCAGCAGTTGCCACCTGTCTCCTCTTCCTGGGCAAATGGCCTCACTCTCTGGGCACGTGGTCGAATGTCGTGGCCTCACTGCACAGTGAGGTGTGGCCGAGGGGATGTGAGTAGAAGCCGTATGTGACACTTGCAGTCCTGACCCATAAATATTTCCGCCACATGGCCAGCCATTCCCTTTCTCTGCCACTGGCTTGATGTAGACTAACAAGGCATTCAGTGGCCACACAGTACAAACAGAGCCATGGATGGAAGGGACCTCTGAATCATGACGTGAAGGACGCAGTTGCCACCTGCATGGAAGCACCTTTGGACCTGTGTGAATGAGAAGGAAGCATCCATCACGTGTGAGCCATTCTATGTTTGGGTTTGTTTGCGGCAGCAGTGGCCGTAGCATTAGATTTTCGTTCAGATCTAGGGACACTGCAGTAGGAGGAGAATCAACTGACCCAGGGGAAGTTGTCTAAACTGCCTGGAGGACCTGGGCATTGTGACACTGCAGCAGGGCTGAATGGAGGGAACAAAACTCTGTGCCCTGAGCGCTCACGCCGGCCATCTCCTCTCCTGTTCCGCTCGCTTCAGAGCGCAGAAGGAGGTCGGTGTGGTCCGATGAAGGAGGTGTCACCCCAACCTCCCTCCTCCCGGAATCGAGTTTTATCACTTACGCTCAGAAATCTGAGATTGCTCTTGGAATTCAGCACTGGCTTCATAGATTCTTCTCTGCCAGCGTGCATTTTACGGTCAACTGATGACCAGGACTGGCTGGTTGGATTGTTGTAAACTCACAAGTCGTGTTCACGGAGACCTTGCCAAGGGTGTGACCGCTTTGGCCACTGCATCAGAACTAGCGGAGGGGAGGTGGGGCTGGCTGGCTTGGCCGACGATGTACAAAGCATGTGTAAACATTTTTTCTCCACTGATATCAAGTGTATTAGTCAGGGCTCTTGATTGCAAGCAGTAGACTCACTATGACTTTCTTAGGCAAAAAGGGAATTTTTGAAAGGACGTCAGGGGTTCACAGCATCATTGTGGAGCTACAGTGTCTATTTTGGAAAATGGAACCAACCAAGGGCATTTCAGAAGGCTGGACAGCAGGAATCACAGCTGAGCCATGGCGGAAGTATGGACGGTTCATCGCTTGCTCGAGATGCAAAGCGCCAGGGGAGAGGGCCCTCTGTGGAGCCAGAGTCACAGGCTTGCTCCCAGCTGTGCCAAGGCCGGTGTATGGTCAGTTCTGACACCACCGTAAAGAAATACCTGAGACTGGGTAATTTACAAAGAAAAGAGGTTTAATTCGCTCACAGTTCTGCAGGCTCTACAGGAAGCTGGCAGTGCCTGCTTCTGGGAAGGCCTCAGGGAGCTTTTACTCATGGCAGAAGGCAAAACTGGAGCAGGAGGGAGGGCAGTGCCACACACTTTTAAACAATCAGATCGCAAGAGAACTCTATCACGAGAACACTCCCAAGGGGATGGTTCTAGAGAAACTGCCCCCATGATCCAATTACCTCTCACCAGGCCCCACCTCCAACATTGGGATTACAATTCAATGTGAGATTTTGGTGGGGACACAGATCCAAACCACATCAGTTGGGAAAGGAAAGATTTTACCTACTTCAGCTTCCACAGTGGGTATAAATGTTATCTCCTACTCCACCCACATACGAAGGCAAATTCCTCCAAAAATTTCAGTGGCTTCACGTGTTACAAGTTCATTTTCTAAGTCGGAGTCTAACGCAGGTGTTCCTAGCCAGTGTAATCCCTTCCATGCAGTGACTCAGGGATCCAGGCCCTTCCAACCTGGCGCTCTGTTTCAGAGCCCTCTGCCTTCAAGCAGAAAAGAAGGAGGGGAGTTACTGCTAGTGCATATTCAGTGCCCTGGCCTGCATGGAACAGGGGAGGGATGAATGATATGCATCATTTTTGCTCATGTTTCCATAAGTCATCACAAACCTAACATAATTACGAGGGACGCTGGGAGAGACACAGAAGGATGCTGTGTAGTGCCAACCACTTCTGCTGTAAGCCTTTACAGGAAGAGAGGATGTTTTGTTCTGGACAGATAAAAAAGTAATCGATATCTGCTCCTAGGGCTAAATATGTGTGGGGATGGGGAGCTTGAGAATATGGTCCTTTCTTGAGTTTTGAGGAGAGAGGGATGGGTGCTAATATTTGCTGAATGGCTACTATGCATTCGGAACTGTGCAGATGTAATCTCACTTAATCCTTAGGGATGCTAATTTATCCTTTGGCGTAAATACTATTCTTTCCGTTTTACAAATGAGAAAACTCAGTTAACAGGCAGTGGAGGAATTTTTTCAGCTAGGCAGTGACAGAGCTAGGATTCAGATGTTCCATTCACCACCCAACCTGAAGGGTCGCTGGGCTTCAGCCTCGACTTGAAACATAGTCTACTTTGCACTGGGAGGATTTGGAATGAAACACTGCAATTTGGATCAAGATAAACCACAGGCAGTGAAAGTAAGCTGCAGGGGCCAGAGGGTAGATTTTCCCACAGAGAGAATTTTGGGAAAAGTTGTACAGTTTGGAGGAGCAGGGTAGGGAGGAAGAAGGGAAGGGGAATAACCCCATTCAAGCAAGAGAAGTTACTGTCACAATTATTTCTCTAATTGCAAAAAAATTAAGGGATCGAGGGATGCCAAAAAATAAAGTACAAGTGTACTAGGCGTTGGCTTTCTTGGCAAAGCAAATTTGTCTGTAATCACTCTTAAAGAGATATAAAAGGAATTGCCTCACACAATGTGATCACTTAAGCCTGGCTTTTATCTGTTTCTTCAGAAACATTGCATTTTGAGGGAAACCATATTAGCTGGAGATGGTGAATTTGTCTAGTAATTGCTTTCTATTATAAATCTAAGTAACAGTTAACACCATTAGGGAATGCAAAATTATCAAGAAAGCTAAAAGGAGAAAAAGTCTTTCCCTGAGTTAAAAGTTGTTTTCCTAGTTGAAAATAAATGTTTAAAGGTTCGCAGAACACCATTTTGTATCACTTAGCAAGATTATGGGGCCCTGTTTATGCAGTTCCAAAACTCCCTGCTGGTTAATAGATCTTAAAAAAGTGTCTGAGGCAGGTCCCCTGACCCACAGCCATGCCCCACAGTATTCAGATGTAATAACAATTATTAAAAATGGGCGTGAGATGGGGGGCAGCTGTGATGCCTCTTCCGGCCTTAAACATCTGTGATGATCTTTGCTGCGGTCTGTTTGTTACTGCGATCCCCCCAAATTCATATGCTGAAACATAGCACCCCCAAGTGATAGTATGAGGAGGTGGGGGCCTGTGTGAGGTGATGAGGTCACAAGGGTGAAGCCCTCAAGAAGGGGATTAGTGCCCTTATCAAAGGGGCTCCAGAGAGCTGCCTCTTCCCTTCCACCAGGTGAAAACACAGTGAGAAGGTGCCTTCGATGAGCCAGGAAGTGGGTCGTCACCTGACATGAAATCTGCCATGCCTTGATCCCAGACTTCGGCCTCTGGAACTGGGAGAAATACATTTCTGCTATTTATAATCTACTGGCGTTTTGTATAGACATCAGGATGGACTAAAACAATCTTTGACCCACTTGCTATTATCTTTGTTGTCAAATCCGTTTTGTATGTAGTCAGCTTCACTATCTTTATGGGGTCAGAGCACTGGATGGCCCCAGGCCTTACTTCGCTCCAAGGCAATCCCTCCATCTTTTTTTTTTTTTGAGACAGTCTTGCTTTGTCGCCCAAGCTGGAGTGCAGTGACACCATCTTGGCCCACTGCAGCCTCCGCCTCCTGGGTTCAAGCGATTCTCCTGCCTCAGCCTCCTGAGTAGCTGGGATTATAGGCACGTGACACCATGCTCAGTTAATTTTTGTATTTTTAGTAGAGACGGGGCTTCACCATGTTGGCCAGGCTGGTCTTGAACTCCTAACCTCAGGTGATCTGCCTACCTCGGCCTCCCAAAGTGCTGGGATTACAGGCGTGAGTCACCATGCCCAGCCCCAATACATCTTTTCAGAGCACTTGAATGGTCAGTGTTGAAATATCAAAAGGTTTTCCACAAAATTCTGAATTTTCAGCTTCTTTAAAAACTCCACAAAAATCAGATCTTACCAAACTGAGTCCTTATTTCTGCCTGGCAGAAAGGACTGTATTCCCAAGATCCCCATACACGTTCGATGCCTCTAGAGCAGATACTGATGACTTTTTGGCTTCCAGAGCCAACTGTCCTCTCTTCTGGTGAGCACTCTGGAGCAGCAGCGTTCAGGGCTCCCAGCCACGGAGAGAGAACTCCGACTTCTCCATAGCCTGACCCTCGGGGTCCTCAGCCTCTTATGCTAGCCTTAATTGGCGTGTGTGTGGCGTGTGCAGTGGAAAGTCACTGGGATTTTGTTTTCCTAATGACTGGTGATGCCGGGCAGTTGTTCATGTGCTTATTGGACCTGCAGCTCTTTTCCGTGAAGTGTCATTGTCCCAGAAACAGGTCATTATCCTGGTATTTTCAGCTTCTTCCTGCCTTTCTAGAACCGGTCTTCTTTTTTTTTTTTTTTTCAGATGGAGTCTCGCTCTGTCACCGAGGCTAAAGTGCAGTGGCGAGATCTCAGCTCACGGCAACCTCTGCCTCCTGGGTTCAAGCAATTCTCCTGCTTCAGCCTCCCAAGTAGCTGGGATTATAGGCGCACGCCACCACAGCTGGCTAATTTTTGTATTTTGAATACAGACAGGGTTTCACCATGTTGGCAAGGCTGGTTGTGAGCTCCTGACCTCACGTGATCCACCTGCCTCTGGCTCCCAAAATGGTGGGGTTACAGGCGTGAGCCACCGCGCTGGGCCGAACCAGTCTTCTTAATCCCCTCTCTGAGACCCCAGCCCTGGTGAGGCAGGCACCACTTCCTGGAGGTCTGACTCCAAGCAGAGCCAACCAGAAGCCAGAGGGCAAGGGTTCCCTTGATGACATCATCCAGGGAGATCAGCCTCCTGGTCCAGCAAGTGCAGGGGAGGACCCGGCATCAGGTGTGTGAGTCTGATCTTGGCTTTCCATCAGATGACGTGAGCCCTCGCATCTGGGCTCGGGGCTGGAGTGAGTGAGCGAAGATCCTCACACCACAGACGACCGCTTAGATGGAGGGGCTAATCAGGAAAGCCGTGGGAACAACACGCCAAAGAATGCCTCATGCCTGATCCCACCAAAGCATTGGGCTCACTTGCCACATGAAATCCCTCACGGGGCTCTCGTGGATGGAGCAGATGAGAACACCCAGTTCCTGTCCCCACTGCCTGTAGATCTGTCCCGTTGCCTCCTGCAGATAATTTATAGTGAGGTCGAGATGCCCTCCAGCTGACAGCTAGTGCCTGCTGTGGCTGCTAATCACACACCGCGTTTGTTTTCGTTCTTTACTGGAGTTCCATGCGGGTTTGTGTTTCCAGCATGGCAGAATTCTTTGGGTCAGAGACCATCTGATTTCTGTTCCTTGAGGCTCTCAGCAAGAGATCAGGCACCGTCCTTGATCCTTATTTCTGACCCACGGCTAATTGCAACAAGTGCCAACCAGGCAATGAAAAATAAGAGACTTGCGGTTTTCCAAACACAGACTGGTTTCTTGCTACAGAAGGCAGCTGCTTCAACAGGTCAGCTGACGTTGGCCCCAAACAAGCGGTGATTCACAGCGTCCTAGGAACTTCGTGCTAAAGATAGAGAAGGAGAGAGGTCGGAATCTTTAAGAACACAGGACATTCTTTCATCTGCTATTTTAAAGTCTCTAACTTAGTAAAGAATACTCTTTGTTTTCTGGTTCTGCGTGAAAGAAAGAGATATGTTTGGTTGATGTGGTTTGGGAGGAGTGTGCTTCCCCGTTGGGCTTCTTGCCCTGAAAAATGCTGAGATGTTGTTAAGGGTGAATTACAGAGATTTGGAAAAACAAAAGATGGGTGAAGAATTGAATGTATAAAAAGAACAGTGCCACAGGCTGGTTTCTTAAAATGAGAAGCATTAAGATGTGCTTGAAACTTCCATGAAACAGAATTTTTGGCCATGCGCGGTGGCTCACATCTGTAATCCCAGCACTTTGGGAGGCCAAGGCAGGCAGATCACAAGGTCAAGAGATCGAGACCATCCTGGCCAACATGGTGAAACTTCATCTCTACTAAAAACACAAAAATTAGCCGGGTGTGGTGGCACTAGCCTGTAGTCCCCCCTACTCGGGAGGCTGAGGAAGGAGAATCGCTTGAACCTGGGCGGCAGAGGCTGCAGTGAGCCAAGATTGTGCCACTGCACTCCAGCTGGGTAGCAGAGCAAGACTCTGTCTCAAAACAAAACAAAACAAAACAAAACAAAACAAAAACACCTGAGAATTTTTATTACTTAAGTCATTGGCTGGATACATTCTTCTTGTAAAATTGTAAAATGTCACAACAAGGCTAGAGAGCTCTTTTTTTTAAAACTTTGTTTATTTATTTATCTATTTGAGACTTACTCTGTCGCCCGCCTGCAGTGCTGGTGGTGTGATCTTGGCTTACTGCATCTTCAACCTCCCAGGCTCAAGCGATCCTCTTGCCTCAGCCTCCTGAGTAGCTGGGATTACAGGGATGTGCCACCATGCCCAGATGATTTTAATATTTTTATTAGAGATGAGGTCTCACTTTGTCACCCAGGCTGGTCTCAAATTCCTGGCTTCAAGTGATCCTCCCACCTCAGCCTCCCAAGCAGGAGGCACTGTGCCTGACCTTATTTATTTATTTCTTTAAAGACAACGTCTTACCCTGTCACCAAGGCTGAAGTGCAGTAGCTAAATCTCAGCTCACTGCAGCCTTGAACATCTGGGCTCAAGTGATCCTCCCACCTCAGCCTCCCACACAGCTGGAACTATCGAATCGTTCCAGGCACACCCCTGGGCAGTAAACACCTGTGACTCTGGCCCTTGTCTCCATTCTCCAGAAGTATATTCTCTTTTGGTTTGCATCCTATCCTTCCAGAACTTTCTCTATGCCTTTACATAGTATGTACCCAGGTGTCATGTACGTATATGCTGAATGTGAATGATATCACATTATCCTAACGGTTCTGTAGCTTGTTTCTGTTGTTTTCATACAGAACGCCTTGGAGCTCTTCCCATGTTAGTGTCATGCATTCTGCAAACTGCCACCCAGCACTGAAAAATATTCCTCAGGTTATTGAGGCCACTCTAAAGCTTTTGGAGAATTCTAGAGCCTTACATTCATACATTTTGATAACTTGCTTCCAGTACTTGACATAGGTCATCTTGAATTTTCCTACGCTCCCTAAAATCTCCATTAGTTTAAGATTTTTCTCCTAAAGATCTGCAGAAGTCAGAGTTCCTTCCTGGAAAACTGGCAACCTTCTCCCCTGTGTGGGTGCCTCTCCTCTGACATCTTCATGTGCTTGAATTAATGAATTGCTATTTTCTGTTCTATCCCTTGCTAACCAACAAGAAAATGATTATGATTTCTCTATCATGTTTATCAGAAAACTGGTCTAATGAGGCCAGGCACAGTGGCTCAAACCTGTAATCCCAGCATTTTTGGAGGCTGAGGTGGGAGGACCACTTGAGGCCAGGAGTTTGAGACCAGCCTGAACAACAGAGCCAGACCCTGTCTCTACAAATTAAAAAATTTGTAGAGACAGGAGGTTGAGGCTACAGTGAGCCGTGATCACACCATTGCACCCCAGCTTGGGCGAAAGAGCAAGACCCTGTCTCAAAAAAGTAATAATAGGCCAGGTGCAGTGGCTCATGCCTGTAATCCCAGCACTTTGGAAGGCTGAGGCGGGTAGATCACTTGAGGTCAGGAGTTCGAGACCAGCCTGGGAAACATAGTGAGACCCCTGTATCTACAAAAAGTAAAAGAATTAGCTGGGTGTGGTGGTGCATGCCTGTGGTCCTGGCTACTGAGGAGGCTAAGGTGAAAAGATTCTTTGAACCCAGAAGGCTGAGGCTACAGTGAACTGTGGTAGTACCATTGCACTCCAGCCTTGGTGACAGAAGGAGACCCGTTTCAAAAAAGAAAAGAAAAGAAAGCTGGTCTAATGGCATAATTAAAACAAGCCAGAGAGTGAGTCCAGGCTCGGCACTGCTTGTAAATATCCGCAGCAAGAAAAGGGTCTGAAAAAAAGGCCAACATTGGGGAGGGCAAAGCTGAACCTCAGGGCGTCACCTGGGCCCTGGACCCAGCTACGCCTGCAGCCAGCATTGCCACTGGCCTTTCCTTCCATGGACCAGTTCATTCTCCTTCTGCTTCCATCAGACGGGTTGGTAACTGACAATCCCGTCCCTGTCTAATCATGCCTCTTTCTGATTTCAGCATCTGCCAGGAGCTTCTATTTTTCCTTCTTGGATGGTCTACCTCTGTTCTCTGTTTATTCCAACCCCGCAAAGAACCAAAACCATCAAGAATCTGTATACAGCGTAAGTCATTACTTATCTGACGGCATTCATGGTTACTGTGTGTACTTGTGTATTAGTTCATATTTGGCTTAGGTAACACAGCAAAAAAAAAAAAAACACAGAAAACAACAAACCCAGCAATGCTTTGTATTTATGCAGTGATAGCATCACTTAATAACTTATTTGGGAACACGTTTTGCCATTGTTTTAACTCTAGTGCGTGGGGAGTGACATATGGAGAAGTTTCACCCCTCCCTGAGTTTTCCTGTCTGTGTTTGTCATTCTTGAGTTCCTGCCAAAAGTTTACATCTAAATGCCCTGACGTCATCATTCCTTTCCTCAAATATAAGAAACTATGAGTCCTGGATTTGTTTTTGCTTTGGAAATGGGGTCTTGCTCTGTTGCCCAGGCTGGAGTGGAGTGATGCAATCTCAGTTCACTGCAACTTCCCTTTCCTGGGCTCAAGCAATCCTCCTGCCTCACAATCCTCCTCCCAAGTAGCTGGGACTACAGGTGCATGCCACCATGCCTGGGTAATTTTTATATTTTTAGTAGAGACGGGGTTTTGACATGTTGCACAGCCTGGATGTAAAGTCTTACAAACATGTTCCCTGCATGTTGATTTTATTTTCTCATCCCACACAAACCTTAAAACTGGAAGTTCTTCCCGAGATGCTCTGACTGTGTCAGGCGGACTGGAGCGCGAGTGCTGCTGCTTCTGTCTTCACGAGGACGCCGCTGCGTGTCTTCACACCCATTTCTGTTCTTCGTTACTGTGGCTGATGAAGGGGGACATTATAGTTCAAAAGACTTGAGCAAGGACAGACTAGGAAGGGTTTTTTTTTGTGGGTTAAAGAAAGAAACATTCTCTTGAAGGGAAGATGCTACGAGATGGGAAGGTTTCCAAAGTCGTTGCATAGCGGCACATGAAATCATCATAAAAATATAAAAATAATCCTCTTGGTGGTGCATGTGATTGTGAGCCTGTGTGTCTGTCTGAGATGTGTGTGTGACAGAACTGAGTTGGAGGTGACCATAGGTCGTGTGTCTGTGACAACAATGTCTTCACGCACCACAGAATATAATACCAAGGTGTTGATAAGCCCTAAGTGTGCACTCCGTTTTTACCAAATATTTTTCTTTCACAATGTTTAGCACATATGAAAAGAGCGTGGTGCAGTGGTTAAGAACTCGGGTGCCGGAGTGAGGCTCCCTGCTTTGGAACCTTTAATCCTCCACTCACAAACTGACCTTGGAGAGCTTATTTTTCCTCTCAGAACTTCAGTTTCCTCATCTGCAAAGAAGGTTTTAAAAACAGTGGCTGGGCACAGTGGCTCACGCCTATAATCCCAGCACTGTGGGAGGCTGAGGTGGGAGGATCACTTGAGCCTAGGACTTGGAGACCAGACTAGGCAACATAGAGGGATCTCATCTCTACAAAAAAAGTTAAAAATTAGCTGGGCATAGTTGTACATGCTTGTAGTCCCAGATACTCGGGAGGCTGAGGGAGGAGGACCACTGGAGCCTGGGAGGTCAAAGCTGCGGTGAGCTCGTGGTGAGCTGTGGTCACACCACTGCACTCCAGCCTGGGTGACACAGCAAGACCCGCTCTCCAAAAAAACCAAACAACAACAACAACATAATAATAAATAAATCAATAAAAATAAAAAGTAGCATAAACTTCCCAGGGTTGTCCTAGGGAATCAGCGGCTGACTGCAGGGGGCACAGGGGGCAGGGTCTGCACGGGGGGATGTTCTATCAGTAATCACTTTGAGGGTGATGATGACATTGTCTCTGATCACAAGATGAAGATGGTGAAGGAAGGGGTTGGAGATCTAACCTTCTGGCAGGACTTGGCCCCACGGGACAGCCTGCCTGGCTCAGGAGTCTCTCTCCATCAAACCTGAGATGCAGAGTCTTAGAACAGTCTAAAAGTATGCTTGTTATTAAAAGTCTCAAAAAGGTCCTGATTTCAGGTGTACGTCCTCATCTTCCAGGATGAATGAAAACTTCCCAATTCCAGGCCTTCCTCTGTGGCACTGACAAGCTTGGGTGTGCTCAAGTCCTATGGATGTTCAGGTCGGCAGCTGCACAGCTCAAGGTGATTTTCCTGCCAGAGGGAAACAAGGCAGGCTGCAGACACGGTGCTGATTCTGGAGCAGGGCTGTGTGCGAGGGTCATCCCTCCCATTCATTTAGCGGCTGTTCCTGCAGGTCTGGATGAGACGTGTGGCCGGCTGCACAGTAACTGCCAATTGGCTCTGCTGGTTATAATCAATGGTTCAGCCTTCTGTCTCTCTCTCTGTCTCTCTCTCTCTCTCTCTCATTTTGAGACAGAGTTTCACTCTTGTTGCCCAGGCTGGAGTGCAATGACGCGGTCTCGGCTTACTGCAACCTCTGCCTCCCGAGTTCAAGGGATTCTCCTGCCTCAGCCTCCCTAGTAGCTGGGATTATAGGCGTGCACCACCTCTCCAGGCTAATTTTATTTTTTAAGTAGAGATGGGGTTTCTCCATATTTGTCAGGCTGGTCTCGAACTCCTGATCTCAGGTGATCTTCCCGCCTCGGCCTCCCAAAGTGCTGGGGTGACAGGTGTGAGCTGCCGCACCTGGCCTCTCTTTCTCTCTTCCATGCAACATTTCCCAATGCTTTTTACTCCTTGGAAATGTTTATTCTGGTATTTGTAAATAATTTTGAGAAGATTTTCCTGAAATTGTCAGTGTACAGGTTGGGAGTCCCAGTTCTCAAGGGGACTTTGACCCATCTACCACTCCTAACAGGATATGATCAGGATCATAAGCCAAAGGCTCCCAGAAGAACGTGCTGTTCCTGTTCCGTAGTTTAATAACATTCATGTGAATAGATTACAAACTGTTATTTTCTACATTTATAATTACCACTTGGCATGCTTTTTGTTTAATAATCTCTGAGCACATGTACAAAGAAAATAAATTGAAAAAGAGTAGTTTCTGAGATGGGCATGGTGGCTCATGCCTATAGTCCCAGCACTTTGGTAGGCTTAAGCGGGTAGATCCCTTGAGCCCAGAAGTTTGAGACCAACCTAGATGGCATAGTGAGATCCTGTCTCTACAAAATAATTAAAAAATTAGCTGGGTGTCATGTCACACGCCTGTAGTTCCAGCTACTCGGGAGGCTGAGGTGGGAAGTTCGTTTGATTCCGGGAGGTCGAGGCTGCAGTGAGCCATGATTGCATTGTTGCACTCCAGCCTGGGCAGCAGAGCAAGACCCTGCCTGAAAAACAAAAGCAAACGAACAACAAAAAAGAAAAAAATAAGTAGTTTTTGCCATTATAAGAATAATGTGACAAAGAACCAGAGAAGGGGTAAGGGCCGGGCGTGGTGGCTCATGCCTGTAATCCCAGCACTTTGGGAGGCTGAGGTGGGCAGATCACCTGAGGTCAGGAGGTCGAGACCAGCCTGGCAAAACCCTATCTGTACTAAAAATACAAAAATTAACCAGGTGTGGTGGCACATGCCTATAATCCCAGCTACTCTAGGTTGAGGCATGAGAATTGCTTGAACCTAGGAGGCGGAGGTTGCAGTAAGCCAAGATTGCGCCACTACACTCCAGCCTGGGTGACAGAGCGAGACTCCATCTCCAAAAAATAAAAAGAGTGAAGCACACAAGTGACGCCCCTGCAGCCACTGCATGTCTGCTAATAATGGCAATTAGTGAGTTTAAAGCAACATGCAAGAGGTTATGCTCCGGATCTGGGTTCAGGAAATAGGATCTTTGGTGATTGCCAAAATAGCGTATTTTTCTTCAGTGATGTGGAACCACTTGGAGTTGGTGAGTGGGAGGCAAATGAATGAGTTCAGGGCATAAACATTTTCTATTTCCAAAATTCCTCACATTCTGAATTAGATAATTTTTTAAAGTGTGGTTTATAGATATCCAAAATTGAGGGTCAAGGGAATAAATAAAATCACTGAGACATAGAAATCATTATTCATCACTTCACATATGTTTTCTGTTGTCCCTTTTCCCCCGAGGCTGGGAGGCTGCCTATGACTTCGAGAGTGAGGTTGAATGCTGGGATGCTGGGATGCTTACGCTCTTCCCGCACCCCTCCTGGTCGCCTGCACCCCCGAGAACAGATGCACCAGGAGAGCCTCTGGTTCTGCAAACCGCGCTCCTGCAACCCCAAAACCCCCATCAGCAAAGTCATCCCAGTTATGGCATCTCTCTTATTCCCCTTCTAATGGGAGAAGTCTCAGACCCATTAAATAGCCAGCAGTTTTTGCCACCTTATTTTAGAACAACATGATGTGACATAAGCCAGCTCCTCTGAAGTTTCTGTGGGTTGTAAGTCTTTATGGGAAACGAGGCCAACTGGAAATGAAATCTAACAGCTGGGAAGTTTGTGAAACCATTTTCCTCCAGATTTACTAAATATTTTAGCACCAGAGATGCATAGGGATCTCTTAACTATACTATCAACTAACCCTCCAAGCAAAATGGAACTACAGGTGAAAGCAAAAATGAAAACATCAACCCTGATGAACTTCCTGTCAGCCAGCCAGGGAGAGTTTCGTAAGTTCATTCCACTTGTTTTTGTTGTATCTAGGAGCCAAAATGGCATTTAATCTATTGCCTTCCACGTGGCATGGTGGCAGGACAGAGTGTGGCTGGGGTCTGAGGACTCTGAGGTTGATCTGGGTCTAGCTGTGCCGTGAGGACTTAGGTAGGCAGGCGCTTTTCATTCGGGAAAGATGAGTGACCGCTGAGAATGGAAGAGAACTGACAGAGAAACCGACAGGTGCTGCTTCTTTCTTGTTTTCTGAGAAATGATTTTTAAGGAATTAACAGCCCTGATGGCTGTCTCCTTCTCTGTTCTATTCTAGCTCAACTGGCAAGTGAGACACATTCCATGGACACTTAGCAAAACACCACACCGAAAGCAAATAAATATGGGCGAACCCTGGAGAAAAGATACAAAGGCAACATCTGGGGGCATGAAGGGCTCTTTTGTTGGCAGCGGTGGGGGGTGGTGGGAGGCAGGGAGGTTCTCATCACTGAAGTGGTTGTAAACACACGTGGGAGGGTGAGCCCAGACGTGGGTGCCTCCACCCCCCTTCAATGACAAGCCCCACAGTAGACAAGGATGTTTTTAATTGTGCAAGCGGTTTCTGAAGTGGTTCCTGTGGGCACTGTGTGAATTCTCTGGAGCCTCACGGTCCCCAACGTGGGATAGACCCAGAGAGCTGTGAAACGGGAGCCAGTCTGAGCTGGAGAATAGGGGCCCCTCAGGGAGTCCCACATCAGATCCTGGGGTGAAGCCTGTCCCTAGAATCACTCACCAGGTTCTGACCTGATCACTGCACCCATGAGTCTCCTGGTGCCCGGGTACTCGGAGGCAGGCTTGGGATTACTGCAATCTGCTCTCATGAGTCATAGCAGGTGCCTGTCAAGATCCACATGGACCCATGGGTCTCAACTTATTAGAGACCCACGGGTGGACCTCTAACCCTGAGGGTGGGCAAGACCTTGAACCCTGAATCCCTGTGGGGCCATGACCTCCTTCTTCCGGGTTCAGCCGTCTGAGGCTGCAGCCTGCCCCGCCCCAGCCTGCTTCTCATCCAGGGCACACCCGCTGCCCTCACCAGCTGCTTATCCCGGGAGTCAGTCCCGCTCCCCAGATTCTCTGCCTGGCCTCCTCCAGTCCATCATTGAGTCTTGTCAGCTCCATTTCCGAAAGGACGCCTTGACTTTACCCACATCTGTCTGCTCCGCTCCCACCTCCATTCCCTGGTCCAAGCCGCCATCACTCGTGGCTGGATGTCCTCAAAGGCATCTCAGGTTGACTTCCAGGGTTGCTGCCGTCACCTTGGGAACCCAGGATCTGTAGCGCAGGCAGAGCAGTCTTCTGGAAGTGTCCATTGGCGAATGCACCCGGGCTTCCTGTCACCCTCTGAGTTCAGTCCAGCCTCCTTCCCATGCTCTGTGGAGCTGCTCATGTCTGGCCCCTGTGCACCTCCAGCCCCTCCTCAGCCTTCCCCTTTGCCTATTGCTTCTGGTCATGCCAGCTCTGCCAGCTCTCATAAACAACAGGCTCATTCTTGCCATGGGGAATGTGAAGATCTCTTCATCCAGCACATTCTTTCCTTCCTTCCGTCCTTCTGTCCTTCCTTCCTTCCTCCCTCCCTCCCTTCCTCCCTCTTTCTTTCTTTGCCCCCTCCCTCCCTCCTTTCCTTCTTTCCTTCCTTCCTTCCTTTTTCTTTCTTTGTTTTGCTTTCTTTCTTTCTTTCTTTTTTCTTTCTTTTTCTTTCTTTCTTCTTTCTGATGGAGTCTCGCTCTGTCATTCAGGCTGGAGTGTGCAGTGGTGTGATCTTGGCTCACTGCAACCTCTACCTTCCAGGTTCAAGCAATTCTCCAACCTCAGCCTCCTGAGTAGCTAGGATTGCAGGCATGCACCACCACACCCAGCTATTTTTATTTTTATTTTTAATAGTGACAGGGGTTTCACCATGTTGGCCAAGCTGGTCTTGAACTTCTGACCTCAGGTGATTTGCCTGCCTTGGCCTCTGTGTGAGCCACTGTGCCAGGCCAGCACACTCTCTTCAGATCTTTGCATGCCTGGACTCAGCTCAAATATTACCTGTTCAGCAGAGCCTTCCTCCCCCTCAAACTACAGTAACACTTCCCTTCCCTTCCCCCAAGTCACGAACACCAAGCTGTGTTTCTTTCTCCATTTTCTTTCTCCTTTCCTCTTCCTTCCTTCCTTCCTTCCTTCTTTCCTTCCTTCCTTCTTTCCTTCCTTCCTTCCTCCCTCCCTCCCTCCCTCTCTCCTTCCCTCCCTCTCTCCCTTTTTTTCCTTCTTGCTTTTTTAAATATCACTTTGTGGATTGAGATACAACCAAGCTGTACTTTTTACAATTTGAAGCACTTATCACAACCTACAATTCTATTGTTTGTTTGTTTGTTTGTTTACTTAGGTGTTACGTGTCCTCCCACCAACTAGCACCTAAATTCCTTGAGGACAGACATCTGGCTTTTCTGGTTTGCAGCTCCATCCTAAGTGCGTGGGAGAGTGTCTGGTATGCCATAGGTGCTCGGTAAATGTTTATAATGAATCATTTGATATGGTAGTGATGATGGACTGCAGGGCATGGGGTATTGGGCACAGAGGCTGCTAAGTTGATAAGCTGACGGGTGACATGTGACTCTTTACTGATCTGTTACTCAGTGAGAGCTGAAGCTTCTTTAGAACACAGATGTTATTAAAACATGCTTTGTTTCAGGGAGGGAGGTGTGATTGTGGGAAGAAAGGCTGACACTAAGAACAATTTCATGATATCAGATCTCTAGAATTTTGTACAAGTTCAGGGAATTTTTTTCCATTGGATGAGGCTCAGCATCACTTGTTCTCTTAACGCACTTAGGGCACACCTAATAGCTTTGGTGGCCTTCCCTCCCTCCTCCATCCCACAAATATGTATAAAGCCTTAATTTAATTCAATAAAAAGTTGATATGGTCTGGTCTTTGTACTCTGGAGACTAAGAGTCTATAAAAGGAGTTGAGATAAGGACACAAAGACTCCAACTTCAGGCAGAATTTGTAAGTGCCATGATCGGTGTAGACGTGAAACTTTGGAAGTTCAGAGAAGGGAGGCAGAGCCGTGGCGTGATTAGGGGGTTCACTCAGGAGGGGCGTGTCTGGGTTCAATTTTCTGTTTGTCTTCCTACTACTTGTGTCCTCTTTGGTAAGTCATTTAATAGTTCTGTGCCTCAGTCTCCTTACTTTCTAAAGATATAGAAACTATTGATACCCACCTCTTAGAATTATCAGAAATATTAGATTAAATGATGCATATAACACATACATAAAACAGCATCTTTCTGTTAAGTATTCAGTTTGTAGGACTAAGGATAGAGGCATTTTATCTTAAGGTTGAATAGGATTTAAATTTAAGATAAAGGTGGGCAAGGAACTTCCAGATGAAACCGTGTAAACAAAAGAAGCATGAAGAGCGAGAACGCATGGTTGGCGCAGCTGAAATATTCAGTTTACTTGAGAAAACAGGAAGGAGAAGATGATAATATTGGGAAGTTTGTGGGATCATAATGGGAAAGAACGTATTAGCAACCATTCTCTTTGTGGTGAGTAATTATATGTCACCAAAGATTTCTAAGCAGGAAAGATATTGAGATGGCTTGGTTTCGCCAACAATTATCTTCTTCAGAAATCATTGGGGACATATAATAACGTAATAAAACTTATTTTTCCCTTCTGCTGGATTTAGATTTATTTTGCTCTATCTTCCCCAGTTTCTTAATGTGGCAACTTATTAGATTATTGATCTGAAACATTTTTTGGTCTTTTCTAATGTATGCATTTGGTGCTATAAATTTCCCTCTAAGCACTGCTTTAGCTATACTTGTTGTATTTTCATTTTCACTTAGTTCAAAATAGTTTCTAACTTCTATTGAGAGTTAATATTTTACCCATGGATTAGTTGCAAGAATGTTTGTTAATCGCCAAGTGATTTGAGATTTTCCTGCTATTTTTCTGTTATTGATTTCTAGCTCAATTTTATTATGTCCAGAGAGCACATTTTGTGTGGTTTTACTTCTTTTAAATCAGTTAAGATTTGTTTTATGACCAGATATGGTCTATCTTGGTGAATGTTTCATGTGCACTTGAGAAGGATGTGTGCTCTGCTGTCATTGGGTGGAGTGTTCCATAAATGTCAATTTGATCCAGATGGTTGATCATGCTGCTCAGTTTTTCTAAATCCTTTGCTGATTTTCTGCCTCATAGTATGGCCTATTAGTCCAATAATCACAGTTCTTTAGAGAAACAAAACCAATAGGATATGTTTCTATCTATCTGTCTACCTATCTACCTACCTATCTATAAATAAGAGAGATTGATATGGAAATTGGCTTATGTGATTATGAAAATGCAGAAGTTCCACTGTCTGCTGTCTGCAAGCTGGAGAATTAGGAAAGCAGGTGGTGTATTTTTGTCTGAAAGCCTGAGAACCAGGGGAGACAGTGGTGTAACTCCCAGTTCAAGAACAAAGTCCTAAGAACTTAGTGGAGCATTGATATAAGTCCAGGAGTCTGAAGGCCCAAGATCCAAAAGCTCCCGTGTCTGAGAGCAGGAGAAGATGGATATTTCAACTCAAGAAGAGAGTGAACTCTTCCTTCCTCCATATATTGAATCTTGGCCACCTACATTGATGAGGGTGGATATTCTTTATTCAGTCAACTGATTCAAATGCTAATCTCTTCCCAAAACATCCTCACTGACACACCCAGAAATACTGTTTTACCGGCTATCTCTGCATCTCTTTGCCAAGTCAAGTTGACACATAAAATTAACTGTCATAGTTACTGAGGGAGAAATGTTGAGGTCTCTTATTTTAATTGTGGATTTGTTTAGTAAGCCTTTCAATTTTGTCAATTGTTTCTTTATGTGTTTTGAAGCTCTGTACTTAGGTGCACACACATTTGGTATTGTATTATATTCTTGGTGAATTGACCTGTATATTATCTTTGTAATTTTATTTGTTTTGAAGTCTATCCTGTCTGATATTAATATCACCAGTCCAATTTTTAAAATTAGTGTTTGTGTGATATATATATATATATATATATATATATATATATATATTTTCCATTCTCTTACTTTTAACTAACCACTATTGTGTTTGAGGTGAGTTTCTTGTGAACAGCATATACTTACGTCATTATATAAAATTTAACCTGACAATTTGTATCTTTTAATTGGCATTGTATTGAATTTAATTATTGGTAAGTTTGGATTTAGGTCTATCATTTTAATATTTGCTTTCTGTTTGTTGCATTTTTTTTGTTCCTCTGGTTTTTTTTTTCTAACTTATTTAGGTTTATTGAAGCATATTTTAGCAGGTCATTTAAACTTGTTGTTTTGATTTTGAGTATTTTTTGGTATAATGTGGTTAATCTTGGGATTACAGAATACATTCTTAACTTTTCACAGTTTATATAGAATCAATATTTTACAACCTCCATTTGTTTTTTGCTGTTTGTTTTAGATACAAGGTCTGCTACACTGCCCAGGCTGCTGGTCTTGAACTCCTGGGCTCAAACAATCCTTCCCGTTCAGTCTCCGAAGCAGCTGGCATTACAGGCCTGTCCCATCATGCGTGGTTTTACTACTTCAGTTTGAATGTAGAAATCTTGCCACTCCAAAGTTCCTTTGTCCTCCTGTCTTTATGCAATAGTTGCCTTACCTATTACATTTACATACGTTAAAAACTCCACTAGACAATGTTATATTTTTTTCCTTTCAACCGTCAAGCATACTTTTTAAAATTCTGGAAGGGAAGAATAATCTATCATATTTACTCAGATATCTACCACTGCTGTTACTCTTTCTCCATTCCTGACGTTTCATTTTTTTCTTTTGGTATCAAAATAACTTTCTTTACCATATCTATTTTTGTTTTTTTAAAGAGACAAGGTCTTGCACTGTCCCCCAGACTGGAGTGCAGTGGTGCAATCGTAGCTCGCTGCAGCCTTGAACTTCTCGAGTCAAGTGATCCTCCCACCTCTACCTCCCAAGTAGCTGGGACTAAAGATGTGTGCCACTGCACCCTGCTAATTTTTAAATTTTTTGTAGAAATGAGATCTTGCATTTTTGCCCAAGCTGGTTTCAAAGTCTTGGACTCAAGTGACCCTCCTGCTTCCCAAAGTGCTGGGGTCGCAGTCATGAGCCACTATGCCTGGTCTCTTTAGCATATTTTTAGAGCAGGTCTGCTGGATATACATTTTCTTAGCTTTTCTTTATCTCACAATGTTTTATTTTATCATCTTCCTGAAGAATATTTTTGCTGGATGTAGAATTCTGGGTTGATCCTTTTTTTTTTTTTTTTTTTTTTTAGTTTTTGAAAAATGTTCTTTTTCTTGCCTCCATGGTTTCTGATGAGACGTCTCCAGTTATTTTGAATAGTGTTTGTGTTCTACAGGTAATGTGTTCTTTTTCTCTGCCTATTTTTGCTACTTTTCCTTTGCGTTTAGTTTTCGGCAGTTTGATTATGATGTCTCTGGGCATGGATTTCTGTTTGGGATTTGCTCAGCTTTTGAGTATGTTGGTTTATGTTTTTCATGAAACTTGCAAAGTTTACAGTTATTATTTCTTAAAAAAATTGTTTTAACACCACACTCTCTCCTCTTCTACCAGAATATTGATGACATTAATGTTAGGCTGTTTTTGTTGTCCCACGAGTCCCTGATATTGCGTGGTTTTTCTTTTAATCATTTTTCTCTATTGTTCAGATTGCTTAATCTTTATTGATCTAGCTTCAAGTTTTTTAATTTGCTATTGTATTTCCTAGTTCTAAAATTTCCATTTGGTTTTTATTTATATTTTTATTTTTTTTCTACATTTGTGTGTGTGTGTTTCCAATTCTGTCAAATAGTGTTGTAAACATAATTTAACTTTTCCTATGAGAGACATTTGTTATGGTACAGGTACAGTTGATGTTGTTGCAAAAGCAAATGAGACTAAAAGCAGATTAGATGTTAATCCTAGAGAACTTTTCTGCTTCTATTTTAACTTTTGTTTCAAGAGTGTTTGTGATTACTCATTTGAGCATTTTCATAACAGATGCTTTAAATTCTGTCAGGTAATTTCAACATCTATATCATCTTATTATTGGTCATAAAAAGTTCTCACTGAAGAAGTGGTAACTGAACTAAAACCTGAGTAATAATAATAAAGACAAAGGATTCCAGGCAGGGGAAGCAAGATGGGCAAAGTCCTGAAGTAGGGAATGACCATGATGAGCTAGAGAATAAAGGGCAGTGGTTTTGGAGCATGGTGGCTTCGCTTGGGCTTTCATAATAAAGTACCATAGACTGGGGCTTAAACAACAGAAGTTTATGTCTTGCCTTCTGGAGGCTGGGAAGTCCAAGATCAGGTGCCAGCATGCTCAGGTTCTGGTGAGGGCCCTCTTCATGATTTGCAGACAGATGCCTTCTTGTTTTGTCCTCACATGGCAGAGGAGATCATCTCCCTCATGCCTCTTCTTGTAAGGGGACTAATCCCACACAGGAAGCCTCCGCCCTCGTGACCAGCTGGAAGTTTTCCAGCAAAGAGGAGTAGAGTGTGGAAGATAATTCTGACGTTCCGATCCCATGGACATAAGGAACAGAGGTGCCACTGGCTAGGAATGAAAGCTAAACTAGCAGTTTAGCACCGTGGAGTGGAAATTGACTGATCATTTGTTCAACACTCATTCTCCCTTCTCTGAGTTCCAGACTCTGATTTCATTCTATTCCTTACCCACTATATCAGTCAGTGTAGGCTGTAAATATAGCAATAACAGTTCCAACATCTTAGTGGCTTAAGACGACACAATTTCATCTTATTTTTTTTGCGCTCACATTATGTGTAAAATTTGGACTGCTGGAGGGGTTCAGCTCATTGGAGTCACTCAGTTGAAGGTTTCATCTACTCTACTCACATGTTTCTGCAGCCAATGAGGCAGTGAAAACCTGAGCATGATCTTTTATATGGAAGTGACATGTATCACTTCCACTCACCTGTCATCAGGCACAGCAAGGCATATAGTCACACTAACTTCAAATGAGCAGGATACGCAATCCTTGCACATACCTAGAAGTAGAACTAGAAACATTTGTTGAACAGCATCAATGACTGCTATATTTCCTATCAGCCCTTACGGTCTGCATGTGGGTCTGCCCCCGTACCCAGGGGTTGAGCAGCTGACTCAGTGTTGCATCAGTCAGCTCAACACATTCCCCTGATCACAGGGATTGGTTCCGGGGTGGGCACATGACTCAGTGAAATGCAGCGGACGTTTTCTGCAGATGCTAGGGTGTAGGACGATGCTTCAGCAGCCATTTTGTGACAATGAGGCATGAGGCTGATAGAGAACGGAGCCAATAGGAAGTAAGTGGAGACTGAGAAATAGAAAATAAATTCCTGATGCCATTGACTAGGCCCTGAAGATGGCCATACCATCCCCTGGGCTTTTCATAGCTTGAGTGTAAATACCTACTTTCCTCTTTGGTTAACGCTGTCGGATTTTCTGTTACTCACAACAGAGAGCTCCCTAACTGATACTGTCCTGAAGAAGGTTTTGTGAAAGGCTATTATGATAAATTCCTTTTATAGTTATGGGTTAAGTTATAGTAGCTAATACACACAAAATTGTGGTATAATTCAATTGATTTTTCAAACCAGATATATATATTTTTTGATCTCTAGTTTATCTTTCTAGGGGCTTCACAAAATTAAGAATTGGAACACATGGTATAGGCTCTCCCCAGAATAAATCCCTTGAGATGCAATTCTCTCTTTGAAGGTTTTTTTCGAGCTTGACATTGCTATTCACTGAGACAGCAAGTGAGGTATTAATTAACGGCTAGTTATGCTGTGGTGGTTAAGCATGATTTTCTAAAAGGTACAATCGATTGCCTTTTGCCCTGCAGTTGATTTTGCTTCCAAATGGCAAATCATAATGTTTGCTGGATGTTATATTAATTGCTCATGTGATGATGGTGTTGGTGATGACAGATGATCATTTAGTGCCTCACTGTCTAATAAGATTCAACCTTTTAGTATCTAGAGCTGTTTATTCCTCAGTTATAGGTGGGTGAAAATGAAAATGGACTTATAGGTAGGTATCCCGTGACTTTGGCTGCGTTCAGAGGCAACGTAGAAAAGCCACTCTGGACTGAGAAATCACCTGAGTAATCAAGATGAGGCCCCAATCCACTTGTCATACTGTGTTAGTTAGAATTATTTTTCAAGTACATGTAATAAACCCAAGACTCCAGCGGCTTAGGCAAGTACAGGGGCAATATGGCAGTTCTGTGATGTCACCAGGGACTCAAGCACCTTCTAACCTGTGGCTCTGCCATTCTTAGCTTATGGGATATTTCAGGTAGGTGTGTTTAGGTGTAATTCATATATAAAAATAAGCACTGTTTTTAGAGTACAGTTCCATGAGTTTTGACAAACACATAGTCATGTAACCACCACCATAACAAGATAAACATTTGCCTAACACTCCAAAAACTTTCCCTAAAAGGGAAGTATTTAATTTTTTGGTGTCGTTTTTATACATGGCATTTAAAAATCATGTTTTAAATATTTAATATCATATGCAAAATATTTAAAATAGCATTTAAAAAATTTAAATTCCCATTCATTGCTATCGTACAAATTAATTTTTTTCATGTTGAACCTGTTTCTGTGACCTTGCTAAACTCACTTAATAATTCTAGTAATTTTTCTATTATAAAGTTCACCCATTTAAAGTGCACAGTTCAATGTTTCTTGGTGTATTGACAGTCATATAACAACCATCATAATTTAATTTTAGAACATTTTATCACCCAAATAGTTGTCTTTCTTTCATTTTGACTTCTAGTTCAATTCCGTTATGATTAGAGAACATACTTTATAGAATTTCAAAATTTCATATTTGTTGAGGTTTGTTTTGTGGGCCAGACTATGGTCTAATTGGTGTATGTTTTATGTGCACTGGAAAAGGATATCATTTCTCTGTTGTGGGATGGAGTGTTCTACAAATGTCATTAAGCCAAGTAGGTTGATAGTGCTGGTCAGGTCTTCGATATCCTTAGCGATTTTCTGTCTACTTATTTTATTGATTACTGAGAGAGGAGTCTCTAAATATAACCGGATTTGTCTATTTCTCCTTTCAGCTATGGTGGCCTTTGCCATGTATTTGTAGTTCTTTTGTTAGAGGGATACCTACCGAGGATTGCTATGTGTTGTTGGTGAATTCACCCCTTTATCCTTACGTAATGACCCTCTTTATCCCCAGTGGTCTCTCGTGTTCTGAAGTATACTTTTTCCACTCCAGATAGCCACACGAGTTTTCTTTTATTTAGTGTTTCATGGTATATCTTTTCACTCTGCTTGTACTTTTAACTTCACTATGTATTTATATTTAAAATGCATTTCTCACAGATAGAATATAGTTGGGTCTTTTTGTTTTACCCAGGGAATCTCTATCTTCTCTTTGGTATGTTCAGATCATTAAAACTTAATGCAATGATTGATGTGATTGGAATAAAATTGGACATTTTTGCCAGTTGTTTTCTATTTATTCCATCTGTCCTTTGTTCTCCCCTTCTTTCTCACTCTGCTTTTGGATTAATTAAAAAGGAATTTATGACTCCATGTTTGGATCCCCTTCCATGAACACGCCCTTCGTGGAAGCTGTTTTTCTCTGTTCTGGATTTTCCCTCTGGAGTCCCCTTCTACGAACACTCCCTTCGTGGAAGCCTGTCTTCCCCTCCTAAACTCTCTCTCTCTCTATTCCCTTCCACTCAGTGTGGAAGCTGCTTTCCTTTCCTGGATTCCATCTTTCTGGATAAAAAATATAAATAAATTTAAAAAAAAAAAAGAAAAAAAAGGAATTTATGATTCCTTTCCATGTCTACTATTGGCTTATTATTTGCCCCTCTATAACATTTTCTCCCAGTGGTTGTCTTAAGTTTTACCAAATGTTTCCCCCGCCCCCCACCATGTTTGTCATAGACTCTATCTCTTCAAACTACTTTCCAATAATATTATACCACTCCATGCATTGTGTGAGCACCTCACGACAGGGCGCTCCTATTTCCTCCCTCTCACGTTTTATTATATTTTGGCCATGCATTTTTCTTTCACAAATGCCATCAACCCATAGTACCTTCTACTCTTTTGTTATTTGTCAATTTTTTATTTCTATAGCAATGAAAAATAATAAAAACATCTTTTATTTTTACTTCAAATTTAACCATTTCTGGATGTCTTCATTTCTTTGTGTAAATCCAAGTTTCTGTGTAGTGTCAGAGTGCTCTGTCTAAAGAGATTCTTTTACATTTCTTGTAATTCTGGTTTCTGAAAATAAATTCTGTCACTTTCTGTTTGAAAAAAAGTTTATTTCTCTCTTTTTTTCTGAGATATAATTTGCATACAATAAAATTCATTTTAAGTGTAAAATTTAGTGGTTTTGAGTATATTCACCAGGTTCTGCAACCATCATCACTATTTAATTTCAGAACATTTTCATCACCCCACAAAGGAATCTTGTATCCATTAGCAGTCACTCCCCCCTCCTGCCTGTCCCAGACTGCTCATTCATTTCTGAAAAATATTCTTACTGGATATAGAATTTTGGGTTTATAGGTCCCTCCTTCTCCTCCCAACACCACAGAACTTTAGATATTTCACGACATCATCCTTTGGCTTACATAGTAATTGATAAGAAGTCTACTGTAATTCTGATTTTTGCTCCTCTGTACACAATGTATATTTTTCCTTTTGCTGCCTTCATGATTCCACTTTTATATTTGATTTTTGGCAGTGTGATGATAATGTGTCTAAATGTTTCTAGGGATGTGTGTGTGTTTGATATTTACCTTGCTTGGGATTGTCTGAACTTCTTGGGTCTGTAATTGAATTTCTTTCTTTCTTTTTAAATTCTTAGACTTTCTGTCTTCAAAACTCTTTTCTGTCTTATCATGTTTACACCTAGAGTTTTAATTACAAATATGTTATATTATTTGCTATTGTGACATTGCTCTTTTATGCTCTGATTTTAAATATGTATATTTTTTCTTTTTTCACTTTGTGTTTCAGTTTAGATAATTTTAATTGACCTATCACCATGTTAATGGATTCTTTTCTTGCCTGTGTCGAGTGTACTGATGAGCTCAAGGAAGGAATGTTTTATCTGTTATCTGCCCTTTTTTAGTGATAGCATTTCCATTTGACTCCTTTGTATAATTTCCATCTCTGCAGAAATTCTCCATTTGTTCATGAGTGTTGTCATCATTTTTCCAGTAAAGCATTTAAAATATTAATCATAGTTGTTTAAAATGGTCTATCTTCTAGTTTTGATTGCTTCGTTTCTTGGCAGTCAGTTGTTTTTTCT
Source organism: Cacajao melanocephalus (assembly GCA_963573385.1). NCBI lineage: Eukaryota > Metazoa > Chordata > Mammalia > Primates > Pitheciidae > Cacajao > Cacajao melanocephalus. The sequence continues at coordinate 52,457 of CAUYLG010013136.1, read as the reverse complement.
TTCCTTTTGTGTGTGTCATAATTTTAGAATGAGTGCTGGACATCACACATAAGACAGTGGAGACTAAGATAAACAGTATTTATGCCAGGGAATGGGGAAAAGTTTTCTCTGCTAGGTCATTAATGTGTGTGTGTGTGCTTGCATGTGTGTATGTGTGCAGATGTGTGTGTTTATGTGCATATGTGTAAGGTATGTGTACATAAGTGCATGCATGTGAGATATGTGTGTTGTTGGTGTGTGGTGTGTTAAGTCAATCTAGTTGAGTTGACCTGGGTTTGGGTTCTGTTGCTATGGTTGCCTTCAGTCCACTGGTAGCTTCACATTCCTCTGGCAGAATCTTGCGCTTAGGGTGGGGTTTGGTTTGGCAGAAGGTTTTTCTCAGTGTTTCTGCTCTACTTTCAGTTTCAAGCATTTCTTGTGTGCCAGAATGTCAGAGCAGTTCTCCTCTGGCTCCTGCCCTCTCAATCCTAGAACGCTGGATCTTGCAAGCCTGGTCATGGGGAACAGAGAAGGCTCTGAGGCCCAGTCTCAGTCTTAGGTGGACCCTGTGTCTCTGTGTCTTGGGATAGATTTTCTTGATGGCCCTGTCCCTCTCCTATTTGAAAGAGATCTTTGATGATCTGGGCCCAGGAGAGTTTCTGCCCCTGCCCTGGGAATAGAGGGTAGTTTCTCCCCACCACCCTGCACCTCAGAGGTTCTTCCCTGTGCCCTGGGGCTGGCAAGCTGGCTGTCCTTCTCCTAGCAGCACAGGGACTTTGTTCCTCGGGGAGAAAGGTCCAGGCAGGGCTTCGTGCCCTTGCATAGTGGTGGCCACTCACTTCTCCAGCTGTGCAGAGTGGCTCTCTCCAGCTTCCTGCCTGCCCCCAATCCTTCTACTGTACTTGCTAGGCATCCAGGGAGAAGAGGCCGAGATGGGAACAAACTCCCCTCAGTGTGCAGCTGCTGGGAGTCTATGCTCTCATGCCAGCCCACTCCAACCTTTAGAAATCCATCAAAAGCTTTTGCTGAATGCTTCCTGCCTGTTGAGCTCGTGGTCTGCCACTTGCGAGATGATGCTCATGTCCCTTTCTCCTTAGACCTGTCTCTCTTTCCTTAGATTTCGGGCAGGGTGGTTTCCTCGAACCTCAGCCCTCTGATGGGTTCAAGAAAAGTTATGATTTTATAGATTACCTGGCTTTTTCTCATGATGGGAGTAATGCTCTTTCCAGCCTTTTACATCCCAGGAGGAAAAGCCCGTGGTTTTCATTCTCATGGTTGCAGGATAGCTGCTCCACTTCAGCTTCGCATTTCCACATTCCAGCCAGAAAAAAGGTCAAAGTCAGAAGCCTTCAGGAAGAGCAAAGGTCGAAAGGAGTTTGCTTTTTCAAAACGTCTTCTCAGAAGCCCATTTATGAAACTTCTGCCTGTCTCTCATTGCATGTAGGTCACAGGGCCACCCCTAGCTGAAAGGGAAGTGACCTTTTTATCTGTGCATATTGGCACCCAAATATATTTGCAATTCTACATACAGAGAAAGAAGACAACAGATTTTGGGTAGGCAATTAGCAACGTCCTCTGTGCATATTCTTGCTGAAAAATCTCCTTAGCAACTAAGTGGTTTCTTACAATTTCATCCTTGCTCTCATTGTCTTTGAAAACTGGATAAAAGCTATGGACTTTCTCCCCCGCCCCAATTCACATATGCACATTCAAAATGTGCATGTGGGCTGGGCACGGTGGCTCACGCCTGTAATCCCAGCGCTTTGGGAGGCTGAGGCAGGCAGATCACCTGAGGTCAGGAGTTCGAGACCAGCCTGGCCAACATGGTGAAACCCTGTCTCTACTAAAAATACAAAAACTTAGCCAGGCATGATGGTGTATGCCTGTAATCCCAGCTAGTTGGGAAGTTGAGGCAGGAGAATTACTTGAACCTGGGAGGCAGAGGTTGCAATGAACCAAGATCATGCCACTGCACCCAGCCTGGGTGACAGAGTGAGGCTCCATCTCAAAATAAATAAATAAATAAATAAATAAATAAACAAATAAGTGCATGTGATCCGGAGCATTTACTGATCCCTGAAGTCTATCTGTGAATGCCTTCGGGACCCTTGGTGATACAGGAGCTAAATTATTTAGGCAGTTAGTGAGGGTATGGGAGTCTTTGATAAGGTTTTCCTTTTAATAAAAAAGCAGCCCCCAAATCATTTCTTTTCTAACAAAAAGCAGCCTGAAAAATCAAGCTGCCAGCATAGATAAGCAAGCTGGAAGCCTACACAGGTGAATGTGGGCAGCTGCGGCAACAGAAAACGGAAACCTGGAAGCCAGGTATGTTCAACGTGGAGGTTCCCTCTTCCCTTTCCTTTGTGGCCACGAGTGCGGGCATCATGACGCTGGCCAGGTAAAGACTCCATTTACCTAACAAAAGATTAAGGGAGGATGGCCGGCCTCTTCCTGGGCTATTGAAACAGCACATCTGTTCCAACCAGTCCACTATGCTTTATGTAAATCAACATCGCCTACTCAAGCTCCTCTATAAAACCAACTACATCTCACCCCAAACCCGGAAACCCACTGGGCCCCCCTTCCTCTGCACAAGGAAGTGCTCTTCTTTCTTTCGCCTATTGAACTTTCTTTCTTTATTTTTTTTTTTGGAGATGGAGTCTTACTCTGTCTCCCAGGCTGGGGTGCAGTGGCATGATCTTGGCTCACTGCAACCTCTGCCTCCAGGGTTCAAGCAATTCTCCTGCCTCAGCCTCTTGAGTACCTGGGATTACAGGTGCACACCACCATGCCCAGCTACTTTTTTGTATTTTTAGTAGAGACTGGGTTTCACCATGTTAGCCAGGATAGCCTTGATCTCCTGACCTTGCGATCTGCCTGCCTTGGCCTCTCAAAGTGCTGGGATTATAGGTGTGAGCCACCGTACCCAGCCAAACTTTCTGCTCTTAAAGCTACTCCTTGTGTGTCTGCATCTTTGCTTTCCTTAGCACAAGACAACAGACCTCGGGTACTTCCCCAGACAAACCTTGCCGCTTCACTGGGACTAACGTACTTGAGTGTCTTGTCCTTGGTTCTCTGAGAGCAGAGCCCAGGGCAAACACTCATGTGTGAGTAGTGCTTTGGAGTGTGAGTCCCGGGGGCCAGAGTCGGGGACGGGGCAAGAGACAGAGGTGGGGAAGCGGCAATGCAGGGAAATGCTACTGTGCTGCAACCGTGATGGTTGGGGGGAGGAAAGCAGGTGTTTGTCCACTGGATCCTGCACTTCGTGGGCACGAGTCTCCCACATTTCTGGGTGCTTATGCCCAAGGCTGCAGGGCTTCTCTGGGCCTCCCATCTGCTGCGTCCAAGACCCCAGGGAGGAGCATGCTCTGGCTCCTGAGGGCATCACCATCAGGAGGGGAGCTGGTGGAAGTGTGTGGCACTGATCATCTACTGGGAGGTGGGTGAGACGTAGGTTAGAGAAGATGTAAAGCAGTGAACGAGAGGGGCCCGTACACAGGCCGTCCTGATTATGTCGTTGACTCTCTCCAGCGTCAGCCCCGGCCACTCTTCCTACTTGTGTCTACTCTTCATTGAATATCTAATTAATTGTGGTTTCTCACATATGTTGCATTGACCAGGACTCTTAATGACAAGGGGCAGAGAAACCAAGCTCAAACGTGCTTGAGCCTAACGTCGATTTCTCGGTGCCTGTCAGGGAAAGCTGGCTTGAGGCCTAGTAGGATCCAAGGGCTCAGCTGACAGCATCACGTTCTTTCTTGCCTCTCTGCAAGGCTACGCTGCTAGAATCTCTACATTTGCTTCTTATCTTCAGCTCTATGTAATTCTCTTCTGTTGTGAGAAAAATGGACATCAACAGCCTTGAAGACCGTTCCACATTAGCAACTGCAGTGGGGGAGGGAGTCTTTTCTCTCCCAAGCTCCATCTATTAATCCCGGGGAAGACGTTGATTGGTACTGAGTGGGTCACAAGTACACCTTTGGGCCAATCATGGTGCCTATGGTATGGAGGAGCTGCGCGTGTTCCCGCTGGGTCACAGGCCCCCTGCAACACCTGCAACTCCTGACAGTCCTGTCTGAGCTCACGGGTCGGTGGAGGAAGCGTCCTTCAAAGGGAAAGCCAGCAGGAGCCGGAGGGGAGGCTGGGACAGTAGAAGCAACCGGAGTCCAAGGTCCATGCCACACTGCATTGGAGCTTTAGCGCATTCCATGGCTTCTTTGCACAATGTCCCATTCCTTAACCACTCAGAGAAAGAATTCCTGAACTCCTTCACATCACTTCCTCAGTGAATTCACCCCCACTTCTCATGCCTCATTTCCGTGTACGTTGCGTGCTGCGCGCCCCTCCCAGCACACCTTAAGCACCGCCGCTCTGCCTTGCTTATTTACACAGGAGTAAATGTGACAGATACACAACTCTTGCTGCCTCTCACAGATATGCTGGTGTATGGGAGGGTCTGAGCTGGGGGGAAGCGCACTTTGGAGTGTGAATCAGGCAGCAGGAGCTCCTGTGCTCGCAGCTTGTCCAGCTCTCCTCGGCATCTGGGCCCTTCCACAGAATTCTTTGTGCAGGCCCAATCTGTCCTCCTGGGGCGTCTGAGCTGCTCAGCACCAGGAAACACACTCTGTTGTGCACAGACCATCAGCTCTGCACATAATCCAGTTATGTTCCCATTGGCAGCTGGTGTTACACTTCATGTCCTTGTAAAATTTTGAGCGGAACCTAATCACAATGTAAGGTCTCATTTTTAATATTTAATTAGCATCCTCCCAGTAAAGCCTGATATATTTTGCCAAAGTGTAACAATCTTTTTCATCCTTTCAGTAAAGTATACATGCACACGCCCAAAAGCTCTGACTTGAATATTGAATGTGAGGCTGAGCAGGGACCCCTCCTTAGGGGCCTGCCGGGCACTCCTCTCCCAAGCATAGAAATGAAAGAAAATCTTGGGTTCCTTCAATGGGAATTCCAGCCACCGAGCTAGCCCTGAGAAATATATGAGCAACTTGACAAGCAAGAAGGTAACAAGAGCATAAAACAATAGTCAAGAGAGTTATAGCCAGGAATTCGTTGCTTCCCTATAGAAACTAAAAACAACATCGTAACAAACCACCTGGAGTTGTTTTTCAGAACCTGGACCCCCACCAAATGGACCTGTGGACCTTGCTCTGTCGCCCAGACTGGAGTGCAGTGGCAGGATCTCGGTTCACTGCAACCTCCGCCTCCTGGGTTCAAGCGATTCTCCTGCCTCAGCCTCCTGAGTAGCTGGGGTAACAGGCGTGCGCCGCCATGCCCGGTGAATTTTTTTTTTTTTTTTTTTTTTTTTGTAGAGACAGGGTTTTGCCATGTTGGCTAGGCTGGTCTCAGACCCCTGACTTACTGATCCACCTGCTTCGGTCTCCCAGAGTGTTGGGATTGCAGGTCTGAGCCAGGCGCACCACCATTCTTTGTTCTCATTTTCTCCCCGAGGGGCCTGGAGGAGGTCCTGCCCAGAGGCCAGAGCTAACATTCTTTTTTGCTGATCTCAGATTTTTTGACAAAGCTTTGCCTTCTTAACCAATCACAAATCAGAAAATCTTTGAATCTAGCCATATGACCTGTGGGCTCCCACTTCAAGATGTCCTGCCTTTTTAGCTCAAACTAGTTTAGCCTCTATGTACTGAAGACTGACAGAGCCTGTAACCTCTGCCTCTCCACCTGGAAAAACCCTCCATGGTCAGCCATCGGGGAGCTCAGGTCTTAGATGTGAGCTCCGGGTTCTTCTCGCCTGGCGCCCCGCTCTAAATGCCTCCTCCCTCTCGCTGCAATCCCGATGTCCGTGTTTGGCTTTGCTGAGGGAGGGTAGAGCCGGGCTGGGTTCGGTGACTCGTGCTGAGGACCCACTGAAAGAGCCTCCCCGGGCCTGAGAGATTCGGGGGTTAACACCTCCCTCCTCAGGCCGGGTCGCCGGCAGCTGCAGCGTGCGTCAGCGAGAGAGCGGAAGCCGGAAGAGGGCAGACCGGAAGACACGCACCGCCGAAGGTCGAGAGAGACGCCATCCGGGTACCACGTGGCAGCTACGACAGACGGGGGCACGTCCCGCTCACAGGAGGCTGCAAACCCTCAGCCTCGCCCTGGCTTGGGCTGCCGCCATGTTAGGCCTCACCCCGTCCGCGACTGTGGGCTCATGAAAACAGCGTGTTGCTCCACACCGCGTCGTGTGGTTTGTTGGCGCGCTCTCGGGGTTCGAACCCGTAATAGAGCCTTGCACCCGCCAGCTGCCAAGCCCTGTTCTCGGGGCTGGCGTGCAGAGTGGACAAGCAGAAAGAAGCGCTGTGCTGTGACGGGGTCTCCGCCGCGGTGCGGACAGACTGACGGTGAAGGCGGTGAACGTCTACGGTGTGAAGTGTGTCGGACAGTGCTGGGTGGGATTGAGAACCACAGCGGGGGCGGGCTCTGGGGAGAGGGAGCCTGCGGTAGGGTGGGGTTTGGAACCCAGCCCCCCGCTGTTCGGGTGACGCGATGAGACGCACAGAGGCATCGGAAGTGTCTGGCTGCCGGCCCGCGGACCACCCAGTGCCTGTCTCCAGTCTCCAGGCTTTCCACGGAGGCGGGCTCTTCACTGGGGCCTCCGGACGACGCCCGAGACCGGTCCGGGGTGGAGTTCAGCAGTGAGTCTGTGGATCCGTGCAGACGCCTGCGGGGCTCGCTCTGCTGAGTTTGTATTCTATTTAGTTTTTATTACAGCCATTGAATTGGGGTGCCTCCCGTTATCTGATGACAGTTTTATGATTAAAAGAAACCATGCCGGCTTTGTTCGGTCTTGGAGATGGGAAAGGTCCGGATCGGTTGAATTCTTCCAGGTTAAAACTGGGGCTGAGAAAAATCTGCAGCTGCCTGTCCCTCCCTTCACCTCTGCCAGCAAGAGGCAGCGGGGGACTGGAGAGCTGATGAAACACCCAGATAAAGGTTGTAAATTAGTTTTCCCTGAAGCAGACCAGCCTGGGCGACAGGATAAAGGTCGTTGTGACAGGCAGCCCCGGGCCTCTGGAGTTCGCAGCTTCTCCAGTGCTGGGAGATGGAACTCTCTGGAACCCTTCTCCAGCTCCACAGCGAGGCTCAGACTGTCAGAGCATCTGATTGGTTGTAGGCTGCAGGCGCAAGTTAAAAATAATCACCTAACGTTTTGACAGCACTTTCTTTTTTTTCTATCCCACAGAGATTGGAAGTCATTTTCTTATCCTCTTTAGGAAGTATGTTGGATTCAGGATTCTTAATTCCCATTTAAAGTCGGGACAGTTGAGATAACCCTATCAGTTAACATTTATTGGGTGTTGTTATACTTGCTAATAATAATCGTAGCTAACATTTACTGAGTGATCATTTTTCTTAATAAAAAAGAGCAACATTTATTGAGTGCCATATATTTTCCAAGCCCTGCCTGAAGAGCCTTGGATCTGGCCTCTAATTTCTTGTTACAGCCTGAGGAGGAACTATTAACCCCATTTGGCGGATGAGGAATTCAAAACAAAGAGAGATTAAGTAATATGCCTAAGAGCACAGCTAGTGAATGTTGGAAAAAGTATGAAGAGGTAAATATTACTTAAATCCCATAGCGAATATAGCTGTGACTGTAATTATAGGGTATGTGTCTCTCTGTGTGTACACGTGTGTTTCGAATAGATCGGATAAACTTTGGTCTTGGGTAAACTGAGGCATGGCTGGCAAAGGGGCTGACTCTTTTCTATCACATTGAGAACAGCCTTCTGGTGCTGGGATGGAGGGATATGTGGTATGGTATAATTGTGTAGCGTACCTTGTAATTAATTCCATAGCTTTCACTGACCTCTGAAAGGATTAAAGAGAAAAATGTGGTCAGTGCTTAATATGGAGGGCACAGTGGGTGTGCTGGTTTTTCTTTTCCATCCATCCATCAACTTTGTTCTTTTTTTGCGCAAACAAGACTTAGCTCTAAACAGAGTTTATGGTTTGTTTTGCATTTTGTATTTATTAATATTTATGCTGACTGTGAAGTGCCAGAAGAATCAGTAATAAACACACCACCACGTCTGCGTGGTTTGCTTCTGAGCCTGAAATCCTGAAACTATTTCAATTGTTCTTAACAGGCTGGAGTTAGGACCCAGGAAGGACACAGCAGTGGGGATATAAATAGAGAAGGAGAACAGAACAAAGTTTGAGGAGAGAGACTTACATCACTCACTCCCTCTCCACCCAGAGAACAGGACGGAGGTGTGAACTTGAGCCAGACCAGAAAGAGCTCGAGAGCGGATGCGGGACAAGCCCGAGGAGCAGACGGGAGCTCCAGGGGAAAATAATGCACAAAGCCTTCTTCAGAGAAAGGGGAAGCTCCAAACCTGACCAAGACAAACAGAAGCTCTTGAAATAAAAAGAAAATATCACGGGACAAACAGCCTCCTGTCCACGGGTGCAGGTCGCGGGCACAGTGGCGACCCGGGATCGCTTTCCCAGGACTGTGAGTTGGACTCTGGTTTCTCCTCCCTGCATTCCACAGCTGCTCTGGTCATTGCAACGTGTTTATTGATCACTGAAGAATCTCAAGTTTTGGGACAAGGAGGAGACACCCATTAGGTCTCCAAGACAGCTGCATTTCACAAACTTTAAGGAAACAGAACTTTTTCTCCCCCTGGAACCTGTGAAAATGTCCCTTTTCCAAGGAAGTGAAGGTTAAGAGGTCCCGTTCTCACACACCCTCAGGAATTTCACTTGGCTCCGAGCTTTGACCTCCGAGAAAGTCATGGCGAAGCTGTTGCGGCTGTGCTGCTGGTACTCCCGGCTGCTGCTGTTTTACTACAACTTTCAGGTAATGTCCCTAAGTGGTCGGGATGGAGATGGGCTCAGTTTTTCCAGAGGCTTTCCCTGAGCGTGTCTCACACCGTGGTCTTTTGTGTGCAGGTGCGTGGCGTCTATGCCAGATCGCAGGACCATCCAGGTAAGCGTGTTTGCTTCTCACTCTGCACCGTGCTCTCCCCCTGCCTGGTGCGGGTATCCCAGGAACAGCCCACTTGTTCATCTCTGAGGCATCAGCGAATGGCCCTTGTTGGGCTCCTGGTCCCCGACCTTGCTGCCCTGCCACATGCTCTGACCCTGGGGAGCTCTGCTACCCCCACTGGCTGAGTGGTGGACGGAGGAGCAACTTTGTGGACCCTTAGCTGGGTCATATGAAACCTGTGGTTAAGGAAGTGTGATCTCTTTGCTTAAATGCCTTTTGTCTCTTTCTTAAAGAGATGGAGTCTTGCTCTGTTGCCCGGGCTGCAGCGCAGTGGTCGCAACCTCTGCCTCCCAGGTTCAAGTGATTCTCCTGCCTCAGCCTCCCAAGTAGCTGGGATCACAGGTGTATGCCACCACGCTCAGCTAATTTTGGTATTTTTAGTAGAGACAGCGTTTCACCATGTTGGCCAGACTGGTCTTGAATTCCTGATTTCAGGTGATCCGCTTGCCTTGGCCTCCCAGAGTGCTGAGATGACAGGCGGGAGCCACTGTGCCATTGCATGTCTTTGGGGCAGATTCACTGAAGGGTACTGGAGCTCTGGCTCATAGCAGGGTCTCGAGACTTCCAGCCTCAGAGTGCTGAGCAACTTAGGCTGGAGCAGCACATGAGTGGGACTCAGAACAGAGGGCCACCCTTGCTTCTGCCCCAGAGCCACCTTCCTTTGGCCATTGTGATGCCCAATCAGGAAGTGTCAGGATGGGGCTTCTCTTGGGAAGATAGAGAGGCTCATGCCCTTTGCTGTCAAGAGTGTGGGTACAAGTTCCGGTCAGCCAGGGCAGGGATGGGAAGACGAGGCTTTCTGGGAGCAGCGGGCTGTCAAGCTGGGCTGTTGCTCCCTGCTGGAAGTTGCAGGAGGTGGGAGGAGACCCTGCTAGTGCCTGAACCCCTGTGGAGAAGTCTGCTGTGAGCACAGCCTCTGCCTCCACCCCACCAGAGCTTGGCTGGGTCCCTCCTAGCGCTATCGCATCACCCTGCACCTCTTTGATGGGGAACAGCCTTTTTTTAAACTTATTTTTATTATTTTATTTATTTTTTTTCTTTTTTGAGACAAAGTCTCACTCTGTCACCCAGGCTGGAGTTCAGTGGTGTGATCTCAGTCTCAGCTCACTCGTACCTCCGCCTTCCAGGTTCCAGCGATTCTCATGCCTCAGCCTCCCAAGCAGCTGGGATTACAGGCTCGTGCCACCACGCCCAACCAATTTTTGTATTTTTAGTAGGCACAGGGTTTTGCCATGTTGGCCAGGCTGGTCTCAAACTCCTGACCTTGGGTGATCCACCCACCTCGGCCTCCCAAAGTGTTGGGATTACAGATGTGAGCCACTGCGCCCGGCCGGGAACCAGCCTTTAATAATCAACCACAAATGGACTCAGGCCAGCACCGTGGGTAGATCCCAGGGTGCTGGCCAGGCCTCCAGGGAGAGCCCCCTTTCTGGGTGGAGCACCAGGAGCCTGCTGGGGTTTGGGGGTAGGCGTTGTGCCCTCAGCCTCTGCCTCCTTTCCGGCTGCCTGACAGCCCCAAGTCAGGATGTTCCAGGCGTTGTCACCACCTCCATTCACCAGCTCGAGGGTGGGGATGCTGCCGCTTCTCTTTCGTCCACACACATAGGGAGCCCCTTTTAAAAGGGTGTAGAAACTGTGAGTTTCCCTCTCCTCAGGCAAATTGCTGAAATAAAGAAACACGGGCTCCTGTGGCTTGGGAATGAATAAGCATGCCCAGTGCTGTGTTAAAGAGAGGATGTCCGCCGTGGACGCCTTTCTTCTCATGAATGCAGGCCTCCTGGCTTGAGAGGAGCGAGAGGAGGGGAGAGGCGGCCCCTTGAACTGCAGGGTGGTCAGGCAGAGCCGCGTACCCTGGTTCTGCAGCAGCCGGGTGGCTGCCATGGCCCCAGCATGGCGCTCACTGCTGCTCGGTGTTGGAGAAAAGCTGTACGGGCACTCCCTGGACTTCTGCTTATGACAGAGTCCACACACATCCTCAGACATGCACATGTGTCCACATGCCCTCCCCATGCCACATACCTACATGTGTCAACATATGCCCATATACACCAACACACATACATCCACACATGTTGACACATAGGCATACACACACCCCCATGCATATCCAGATGTCTACATGTGTCAATATATGCCCACATGTGCCAGCACACATCCCATGTCCACACACATGCAGACATGTTGACATACATGCATACACATGCAAAAATGTCCACACATATGCCCAACACATCTGTATGTGCCAGCATGTGTCAACATGAATACACACGTGTGTCTACACGATCCATGTGTGTTCCCACACATGCAAAAACACCCACACACATGTCCACACATCTACATGTGCCAACATGTGTCAACAGACATTCACACACGTGTACCCACAATTCACAGGTGCTGACACATGCATACACATGCACATCCGTGCACACCCACGTGCCAACACATGTCCATGTACATCCACATACATGTATTTACACATGTTCGCATGCCACACATGTCCACACATACACATGTCTACATACATGACCACACACGTTCACACAGACCACACACATCTACATGCATCCATACACATCCACACATTTCTGCACACATGCAGACCTACATGCAAACACATTCTGTACACGATCACAGATGTATCACATACATACACATATGCCCACACATGTACACCTCACACACGTCCACACACACTTCCACGTGTCCACACACATCTTCACATACTCACACATGCACCTGTCCCCACACATACACGTACCTCACACATTTACACACATCGACACACATTTACACAGATCACACATCCACACATGTACACACAGGCACCCACACATACACATTTACAGATCCACACATATGCACAGACATGTACACACATGCACACATAGGCACTTGCATTCTTGACTCTAAACTTCAAGGAGCAGTTTGAACTCAGTCCTTGTTCCATATAGAGCCTTTGCTCTTCCAAGTCCTGATTTAGGGTAGAAATCAGCGTTTTCTGGTCAAGAAACCATCTTAGCGAAACAGTGGTGGTGCTGATGACGATAGGAAGGGAGGGAAGGGGGTGGTGACCCGGAGTCTGTGGGAAAGCACGGTGAAGGCGGCCATGCCTCCTGAGCTCTTGAAACCGGAAGCTCCCTTTCTCCTCAGCTTTCCAGCCTCTGGCAGTCCCTCTCTTTCTCCTCTTCCTCCCTCATCCTCCTCTCACTGCAAATTGTTTTTGAATTTTTCCTTTTTTCTCTTCTTTCCTCCTTCCTTCCTTTTCAGGATGCTGGTGAAAGTGGACACATTTGCTGAATGCTTAGGTGTCCTCCGTGAACAAAATATCCTGCTGCCTGCCTTCCCTCCTCCTCCCCCTCCTCCCCTCCTCCTCCTTCTCCTCTCTCCTGCCTTCTGTCGCTGTTTCCTGTTTCCTTTCCTTTTTTCCCATTTTCCTCCCTCATTTCCTTCTCTCCGTCCCCCTCTCCCTCCATCCTATCCTACAGACAATTTTTTTTTTGAGGCAGAGTCTCACTCTGTTGCCCAGGCTGGAGTGCAGTGGTGTGATCTCGGCTCACTGCAACCGCTGCCTCCCAGGTTTCAGTCATTCTCCTGCCTCAGCCTCCTGAGTAGCTGAGACTACAGGCATGCGCCACCATGCCCAGCTAATTTTTGTATTTTTAGTAGAGATGGGGTTTCGCCATGTTGGCTAGGCTGGTCCTGAACTCCTGACTTCAGGTGATCTGCCTGCCTCAGCCTCCTATAGTGCTGGGATTACAGGCGTGAGCCACAGTGCCTGGCCCCAATCCTTTCTTTTTGTCTTCTCTTCCCACATCTCAGATTCTGCTCACCCTGTTTCCTGCTGAAAAGCCCCATCCCTGGCCATCTGTGTGAACCAGAATATAGGGGCGTCCTTCATGTTCCAGCTTCCATCCTTGAGGCTCACCTGCCCTCCAGGGAGCCTGGGAGAGGAAGCCTGACCCTGCTGTGTCTCCTCCAGAGTGTTCATGATGGGCACAGGTGCCACAAACACACCAATAGAAACAATCTAAATTTCCATCAGCGAGAGAACAGCGCTATAACACACAACATTTCATTCTAAAGAGCTCTAAACAGCTATCAAAACCTGCCAGTTTGTCTGCACATTGGGCCTTTCGAAACACTGATTTTACATCATCTTCGCAAGAGCCCTGCGGTAGTGTCATGCCCTCGCACTGCAGGTGCAGAAGCCTGTTTTTCAGATAGACCAAGTGATTTGCTCAAGGTCACAGGGCTCAGAAGACACAGTATTAAGCCCAAGAAGCTCACAGTGTTGGGGGAGTGAGGGGGGCAGACACAGAGAGGTTCTTGGGAAATAGCTGAGTGGTGGTACTGGGCCATAGGTTCACTCAGGTGCTAGGGGAGCCTTAAGAAGGAGGCAGGAGCCAGGGGTCCCAAAGCCCAGCCTGTTTTCCACCACAGCCACACAAAACTGTTTATTTTGTTAAAGGTTCCCGCAACTAATGACGCATTTCTTCTTTTCTCATTCGGGCAACCAGCACTACGCCTTATGCATAGGAGGCACTCAATATTTGTTGGGCTGGCACAGTGGCTCACACCTCTAATCCTAGCATTTTGGGAGGCTGAGGCAGGAGGATCACAGGAGTTCAAGACTAGCCTGGGCAACATAGTGAGACCCTATCTTTACAAAAAATAAACATTTAGCCCCGCATGGTGGTGCATGCCTGTGGTCCCAGCTCCTTGGGAGGCTGAGGCAGGAGGATCACTTTAGTCCAGAAGTGTGAGGCTGCAGTGAACTGTGATCACACCACTGCACTCCAGCCAGAGTGACAGAGCGAGACCCTGTCTCAAAAATATATATATATTTATTGACTTGTCTTTGCACAATCACTGAAGATTTGCTAGTCATCTGGTAAACCGCATCAATAAAGCTAGCCAACCAGCATGCGTTCGGCTCACAGGTGGCTGTTTTGGCTTGTATTACCTGGTTTGCCTGTCTACACTGGCAGAGGTAGCCAGATATTTGCCAGGTCTTTATGTATACCATGTAGAGAGGTGTTTTGTTTTATAAGTAATTGCAAAACAACTTGAAATCATGTTGAGCGTTTGCATTATCTGTGCTTAGCTGACCGTAGATCGCCATTCTGAAGGAATTACAGAATCGTAGTGGAGGGGCTCTATGGACTACTGAGCCACCTTCCCACTTTACAGAGAAGCCAGGAGGAAGGTTTGGAGAGGGAAATCCAGGGTCTGCAGAGTCTGGGCCCCTCCCCACATCTGAAAGCTTTTCCAGGGCCCTAGCCTGTCTGATTTCTTGCTTCTGTTCCCCAGGGACAGCCTTATGAAGCTGTGATGATTGATTAAATCCATACATGGCACCGGCCAATAAATTACAGGTCATTCTTACAGTTTATAAGCATGCCGTTTTATAGATGGCATTTGTAATGAGGAAAAGGAAACTTAACCCAAAGCATGTCATTACGCAGCAGCTTCCTTGTCCCAGGGCGCCCAGCACAGCTGGCTCCAGCCCGTTTCCAGGAGTTTGGGGCGGCTCACTTCACCCGCTCTCTTCAGTGCTCTGGGAGGCCAAGCAGATAATTACAGTAATTGTAATTCCTTAGATCTCCATCATGCCATAGAGTTTACAAATAACTGTCGGAACCTCTAGGCCATGGCAGAAACTTTATTTTTCATCTTCATAGTGTTTATAGAATTTTTAAAAACAATGTTTGTATCCTATTGAAGAAATGGAAATTTGGCAAATAGAGATTTTCTAGATACTAGAATTATACAGATAATTATATTCTTTGTTTATTTATTTTTGCATTAATATATAGTTTTTAAATCTCTAACATTAAAATTTTGGGAGATTCCAAATGCAAAAATCTCCCTCTCTCTCTCTCTCTCTCTCTCTCTCACCCACACCCCGTGCCACTTGTCTTAGACGTAGGTGATTCAGTGTAAGTAGAACATTCAAGGAACAGAGTCTGATATAGAAGACAACACATAATATGCTAACAAAAAATCCCAAATAATAGTAAATGCCTTGAGAAAACAAGGACTTGAAAGAAGGAAAGAATGGATGGTGGTGGTGACAAAGGGGTGGTCTGAGGGGAGGGGTCCTGTGAACTGAGACCGGAATCATAGGATCAGTTACACGAAACGCGGGGAACAGCATTCTAGGCCATGGGAACAGCAGGCAAAGTCCTTCGGGAAAAATGAGCTCCATGTGTTGGAGGCAAAGGAAGGTGGAGCCATGAAGGCCAGCCTGACAGTCGGCAGGGCCCAGTGTTCCTCTGTGTGGTAGATTTCAGCTGGATCAGGTCAGTGCGACACCAAAGACTTATTTCCCTACAGGAAGCCAAGGGACAAAAGTTTCCCTGGACTCACACAAGGAATAAGTAACTGGGAAGGGAGAAGAATAGGGAAATCTGGAAGAAAAATGGAAAAGGAAAAATTAAAGATTTTATTAACTTTTTTGAGTATTAACACTTCTGTCTCTCATCTCTCTCTTACATCTCTGTCACACACACACACACACACACACACACACACACACACACCCCGCAAACTTAATCAATACAACTTGACATATGGATGAGAAATTAATTCTGAAGAACTGCGGTGATGTGGGCTGAAAACACCCCTTCCTCTCTCTTCCCCATGTTCTCTCTTTCTTTTCCTCGCCACCCTCCCGTTTTCTCTCTGTCTCTGCCCCCTGCTGTGTGTTTTCCAGGCAAATGGGCTATGTTTTTGCTTGGCTAGCCCATTTGCCTCAGAAGTACGTTTAGTCTTTAGAAGAGTTTGGTGAAAACCAAGGTGGGTGCAGAGCTAGACGGTCTCGTGCCACCTTCTTGACAGGAAATGTGCCACAGACTGCCTTTTCCTCGAGAGAATGAGACTTCTTGCTGTGATGAAACTTGCCGGACTACGAGTTATTTTACTCCTTGAGTTCTAAAAGGGAACCTGTGGGCTGAATTCAGCCCATCCCATTAGCACCACACAATGTTTTATTTTAAAAAGTCGCTAACATCAAAATTTTGATAGATTTTTGCATTAAAAAATCTGTATTTCTGACTCCTCTTCAAAAATAAAGACTTGACAATTCTGGGCAAAGCTTCCTGCAGAGCCGCAATGCTTTGGCATCAGGAAACGCTACTTCATTAGACAGGGCACGGTTTCCGTGGTGCCACAGCCTCTCCTGCCCTACGACTCTGGTGGTGCCAGCTAATGGTTTCCAGCATCTGTTCTGATGAGTCTGGCCTTTGCCTTGGGGTTGTTAACTTCCTTGGATACCATCCCTGGACTCTGTCCAGATCACTCCTCTGGACTCACTGGCCAGACTCACCGGCCCCTGTGGGTGTTACAGCTTGCAGCCCTTTTATTACTTGTTTGCAGTCAGTGTTGCTGGTTGCAAAACATCTGTGACAATTGAGATGTTTTACACTTGTCTGAAGTGCAGTGGTGTGGAGAGGAGGCAGTGTTCTGACCTGACCCCCTCTTCTCATCACTGGCCACCTGTGAACCCTGGCTGGCTTTAGAGTGAATGAGACACATATCACTTTACTCTGTCATCCTTTCTGCCAGGACTCATTGTGACCATTTATAAATGGAAAGAATAGGAAGGGATTTATTGTCCTCAGGGTTTATTTTATAAAGATGAGGATTCTGAACTCACATCTGTTCTTTGTATAACAGATGTTATTTCCTTTTACAGTTTTTTTTCCCAGATGACTTGAATAGCAAGTCAGTGAGACTTCCTCCTCCTCATGGAATGAATATCCTAGATTTTAGGGGAAAAAAGCACAGTAGGAGTGAAAATGAATATTTTAGATTTTTGCATTTCAGATTCTTAATATTATATCTTAATAGTTTAGCACTGTCCCCACTGGAAATCAGCTGAAGTCAGGCGTTACTTTCTAACATGCTACTTGATTTAGATAGGGTTACTTTATTTAGATAGTAACAAGGCACTTAAGTTATTGTTTAGATACTTCTCTTTAGCTCATATTACAAAGTTAGCTTTGTTCTTGGCTTACCTTTTGAACTTGTGTACATAAAACTGAAGGGACAGATGCAAACTGCAAAGTGGAACCAGTGATCTGGCCATGTGCAGATGTTTGGCACCCTGTGAACAAAAATTCACATATTAGATGGAGTGCGTCGTTCTGATCTGAAAATGTGCTGTGCTCATAACTACCTATGGCACTTCAATTGTGAAAGCAACTCTTAAAATATTTCTAAAGGAATACAGATTGAAAAATTCAAATAGAACAAAAAGATAATGTAATATAAATGTTCTTACACCTCGCACTCAGTTTTTCAGTTTTTTCACTCCCCAGATACCAATATTGGTTTTTGGGGGTATCTATCCAGACATCTCTCTCTCTCTTCTTTTCTCCATCCCTGCCCTAAACCAATTGTATTTTACACAACTAGCTCATAGTATACACATTTTTCTCACTTTAATTTTTAAAAACTAAACAGTATCAATTAAAGAACATGCCATCCCAGTGCATTTATGAACCTTGGAATTTGTCCCAGCTGTACTCCAGGCCAATGTGTGGATGTGCCATATTTAGCCATTGCTCTGTAGATGAGCATTTAGGCTGTTCTCAGGTTTCTGATGCTATTAAAAAATTCAGCAACAAACAAGCCTTGCATAGAGGTCTTTGGTCATATGTATGAGTATATCTCTAGAATAAATTCCTAGGAGTGGAATTACTAGATCAAAGGGACTATACAGTTAAGATTGGGAGAGATATTGCCGAATTACCCTTCAGAAAGGGTGTACTGGTTTGAACTCCCATCAAGAACTCGCCAACTTAGTATAGCTAACTTTCTGCTTGCCAGTCTGATAGGTGAACTCTGATGGGATCATTGTTGTTTAATATACTTTTTAAACTTATGAGCAAGGTGGGGCATCATTTAATATATTTATATATAATTTGTATTTCTTTTTCATTAAACTATTTGATTATCTCATGTGCCTCAATATTCTGTTGGTTCTTTTTAATAGTAGGAGTTTTATGAATATAATACATATAATACCTCTAAAAAGAATCAGTACACTTCTGTAATATGTATTATATAATACACTCCTTGGTTTGATTTTGCTTGATTTTTTTTCTGCATAGAAAATTTAAAAAGGTATGTTGTCAAATAAATGTGTAGCCTGTTGTCTGCAGCAGCTTTTGTGTTTGATTTTATTACATATAAATTTTGATCTATCTGCAGATTGTTCTGGTATAAAGAGTGATGTTAGGATCTTAATTTTTGCCAGGTAATGAACTGGTTCCAATGCCTTTGTGGAATAATATTTCTCCTCTAATTTAAAACACCACCTTTGGGGCCAGGCGCATTGGCTCACGCCTGCAATACCAGCACTCTGGGAGGCCAAGGTGGGTGGATCATCTGAGGTTAGGAGTTTGAGACCAGTCTGGCCAGCATGGTGAAACCCCATGTCTACTAAAAATACAAAAATTATCCAGACGTGGTGGTGGGTGCCTGTAATCCCAGCTACTTGGGAGGCTGAGTTAGGAGAATCGCTTGAACCCAAGAGGCGGACGTTGCAGTGAGCCTAAATCGTGCCACTGCACTCCAGCCTGGGCAACAACAGCAAAACCCTGTCTCAAAAAAATAAAAAGGACCACCTTTATCACAAACTAAATTTCATATGTACTTGGCATCTTTGTGGACTTTTCTCCCTCTGAATTGTCTATCCGTGTGTAACTGTGAGCCGTCTTGATTGTTGTAGTTTTACACTGTGAGTGCTAATCTCCTCTCTTTATCGTCTCCTGTTTCTTCTCCAGATTTTCTTTTTATATAACTCAATAATCAGATAACTCTCCCACAAAAATTCTCTCAGCATATTTACAATAAATTTCCTAATACTCATAGATTCAAGTATAGTTTATGACATTGAATCGGCTTTTCCACGAATAGGTTGAATCCTTCATGCATTCAAGGGTTCTTTCACATCCCTCAGAATGACTTTTTGTTTTCTTCGTAAAAATCTTGTACAATTCTTATTCCTGTGTTTGTAAATACTTTCTTTTTGTTGGCTGCATTTATAAATGAGAACCTTTTTGGTAGCATTATTGTTGGAATACAGGAAAGCAATTGACATTTGTATATTAAATTTGTATAAGCCTCCTTGCTAAATTCTTTTATTGTTTGTAATAGTTTTTCACTTACTAAATTCTTTTCTTATTTGTAATCGTTTTCCACTTTGGCTATCAGGCATACATCATTTGAAAATAATGATCTTATTATCTCTTCTTTAAAGAGTTTCTTTTAGAACAAGGAATAACACAAATATTATTAGTTTGTACCTTTCTATGATTCAGCAGTCATTTGGGGCAGTTGATTATTATTTAGTCATCTGGACCATTATTTCCGCTTCTGGGAATGAATCACGGAGGACTAATCCGAGAGAAGACTAAAATTGTGTGCATAAAGCCACTCGCGCCAGCGTCATCTGGACACGCAAGGAAGGGAAACTGTTGATTGTTCATTTGCAGGGGAATGGTCAGACCTGTTACGGTGCAGCCACTCAAGAGATGGTCACCCAAACTTAATTATGAGGGCTAGCTAGAAACAAAGAAATAATTCATATAGCATTCAGTGAGAAGAGCAGATTAGATAATAATCTACCTGCATAAAGTTATGTTTACTCAGAGTACAGTGATCATGGAGGAGATTTCGAACTGAGTAACGCTTAGTGTGGAGGAAGCGTGGAGGGAAAATAGAATGACAGGATCACACTGAGAAAATCTTGTCCATGAGTATTGCATCTACAACGAGCTGGTGGTGTGATTTTGTGCAAGACTTTCATTTCTTGTCTTTATGAATAGGCCAATAATTCAATTCTCTTATAAATTATTGTTAAAATGAAACGAGGAAGTGTTTGTGAAGTACCTCAGTGTCTGGCATACTATTCGTGTTAGTTTTTTCCTCTTTTAAAATGATTTTTACCCGCATTTGCTTGTGCTGTGTGATTACATTAGATGTTAACTCTAAAACAATGGTCCATCGTAGCGGGTCATGGAACGTTCTTCTCTTTTTCCTGACGGGAATGGGCATGCCTCTAGTGTGTCGTCAGTAAGCACAGTGGCTTCTGTGTCCATGCAGTCAGAGCCATCGACTCCTGCCTACCCTGTTCTGTCCAGTTAAGGAACTATTTGCCATCGTCTGACTGAAGAATTTCTTTTTGTAACCAGTAGTGTGTATTGAATTATTAAAAATGCTTTCAGTGTCTCCCACAGCCCTAGTGATCCTTTTACTCTTTTCCCACAGGGCGTATGCTAAGCAGTTCTAATCCCGTAGTTCCTTCCTCCCTAATGATGATTTAACACTTTTTTCTTTTTTCCCCAAGGATTTCAGGTCTTGGCATCTGCTTCCCATTACTGGCCACTGGAGAATGTGGATGGAATCCATGAACTTCAGGATACAACTGGAGGTAGAGACACAGGTGCTGAGAGTGGTTGTGGGCCTGGGAAACCCAGGGCGATGGGGGACACGGGTGCTGGGAGCGGCTGGGCCCAGGGGATCACAGGGCCGTGGGGGACATGGGTGCTGAGAGCGGCTGTGGGCCCAGGAAACCCAGGGCCATCAGGAGACACGGGTGCTGAGAGTAGCTGGGCCCGGGAATGCCAGGGCCACTGGGGGACATGGGTGGTAAGAGTGGCTGTGGGCCCTGGAATCCCAGAGTCATCGGGGGAGCAGATGTGAACAGAATCAGCTTTGAAGCCAGGGTGATAGAGGTGAACAAATACTTGCATAACTTCCCGTTATAATTATTTCAAAGCTTTTTATTTTTTGTAGAGTGGGGTCTTGCTGTGTTGCTAGGCTGGTCCCAAGCTCCTGGCCTCAGTAGTCCTCTTGCCTTGGCCTCCCAAAGTGCTGGAATGACAGGCGTGAGCCACTGTGCCAGGCCACAAAGTATTTTACTAGAACTTTTATAGAGAGAGCTATTACATATTAAATGGCAGAGTTTCTGATTCAAAATATGATTAAAGTGTGCATTTTCCCCAACAGAAGCTGCCATGAGGATGCCTCTATGTCTGGGTCTAGGTGTCTCTTTTCTAGGTGGAAAGGACTGGCATCATCCGCATGCTGGCCAGGGCAGGGGCCCGTTTGAAGCAGATATCCAAGGTCATGCCACCTAAGAGCAACTCACATGTTTGAAGGGCCCCTGTTTCATTCAGCAAATGCACACCTATCAGCTTCTCCACACATCAGCTCCATTTGAAAAGATTAAGCATTGCCTAAGATGTTTTCAATGAGACCCAATTCCAAAAAGTCTCTGTTTGAGTTAATTCAGACATTTGCCGGTAGGAGAAACCTCACGTCTTCCTGGGTATTTTTTTTTCTCTTTCTAATAAGGACTTTTTAAGAACTGTTGAGCCAGGCGCAGTGGCTCATGCCTGTAATCTCAGCACTTTGGGAGGCCAAGGCAGGTGGATCACCTGAGGTTGGGAGTTTAAGATCGGCCTGATCAATATGGAGAAACCCCGTCTCTACTAAAAATACAAAAATTAGCTGAGTGTGGTGGTGGGTGCCTGTTATCCCAGCTACTTGGGAGGCTGAGGGAGGAGAATTGCTGGAACCCAGGTGGCAGAGGTTGCAGTGAGCTGAGATTGCACTATTACACTCCAGCTGGGGCAACAAGAGCGAAACTCTGTCTCAAAAAACAAAGCAAAACAAAAAACTGTAAGCTTTGTATGACTTAGGACGGTTTTCCATTTTTATTTTTATTTACTGATTGCTCTTGATCGTGTCAGATCGCTGAGCTATATGGTGCAGGTTTACTGTACAGCAGTCCTAGCACGTACTTCAGCCGCTCCTGTTCTGGTTCTGTGGGAGGCATTTTATTTTTAAAGCTGTATATTGCTAGTGACTGTGCTTTCCACACCGGCACACTTACTCTCGTGATTTAACATGTTGCTGGGCATCACTGCTGAAGCTTCTGAAATGTTTCCTTAAAATTTACAAATTGAGAACCATCAGTGCTGCCTCTGCTGCTGGTGTTCTCACAGTTGAGGAGAGCACCCTCCGTGAAGGGCACTTGCATGGGTGCCACGAGCTCCCCGCCCACATTGCTCTCGTCCGCCTGCCTGTAGGGCAGCAATATGGCCACATTTCGAAACCACCCTAGGGCCAGGTGTCTTTTCCAAATGGTTGGCCTGGCGGGGCTAAAAAAGCCCCTGTGCGAGTTTGTTTCACGACTGGCTCGGGTTTAAACAAACCACGTTCTCTTTTTGGCATCTAGTTTTCTTTCCTCAAGGCCTTTATTTTAAAGCTGTGGAAAGAAGGTCGTTTCATCCGGTGGTAATACATTCTTGAAACAGCTCACTGTCCCAGGACCCAGCAACTAAAGTGCTAGGAGTTGTTTCAAACAAGAGTGGGAATAACTATCCATGTCTTTCTCTCCTCACCCCTATACCTGAATTCATTTTAGTGGCTTAAATCAGTAACTCTCGGTGCCTTGAAACCTTTACCTATGAAAAATTCTTCTCCTGAGGTGATACAGTTACACAGATACAGTTACACACTGTGGCTGAATTTTGTTCCCCGAAGGTACTGACTTCCTGTAAAGCCCTAATATATCAGTGTTTGTCCTGGACACTGCAATGGTGAAGGTTTCTCTGCACATCCCTCCTGGAGGCATTCTCTAGGTCGTAATGCTATGCTGGCATATTTCAATTTGATTGCTGGCTTCTTAAGGGAAAAAAGGAAAGAATAGACTCCATCAGCACATTTTGCTGCGGGGGACAGGTGAATGGCTTTGGCAAGCCTTTTGGGGTCGTGCAGCTTTGTCGTTTGTTGCTGAATTCTCCGTTGTTTTGTCCACCTGTCATCATCTCACGCAGTCATTTTCATGCAGAGTGTCTGTCTCATCGGTTCTTGTGACATTGTAACCATTCATCCTTTTGTTGAGCCTGTGTTATAAGTGGCCAAGTTCAATTTCGTATCTCTCAACTAAAGATCCGCATAGGTGTTGGAGCCAGAAAATGAGAACTATTGCTTGCGGCCAAATTCAGCAGCCATCATGCCCTGGCGTGGGAACTGAGGGGGCCACTGGAGTGGCCGAGCTGCTGACTAAAGTAAACAGGGTGGGTGGGGGACGTGAGGTCCAAAGGGAAAGCCCAGCGTGCTGTTGGATGAAAGAGCCCCTGCTGCTGCAGGTTGAGAGATATGTTGGTCCCGTTTGTCTTTTGTCTCACTCACGTGCTGTGCTTTTTCTTTTTGTTGTTTCACCCAGCGTCCCGAACCCACAAGCTCACTGTGCTTCCTTCCCGTAATTCTACCTTTGTGTATTCCAATGACTCTGCCTACTCAAATCTCTCTGCAACCGTAGGTGAGCATTTATGGACTTGTGTTCTTCGTTCTATCAAGTTTGGATCTACAATGAATCCTAAGGCCAATTCTATTTGGTACTAGCTGAATTCACTCTGTCTTGGCTAGCAAGCGAGCACATGTCCCAGTCAAGAGAGCAGATCCAGGTTGTTAAAAAATCACCACTAGGGTTAAGTCTAAAGGAAGACTGCAATACATTAGAACAGGGGTCCCCAGTCCCTGGGCCACAGACTGGTACCAATCTGTGACCTGCTAGGAACCGGGCTGCGCAGAGGAGGTGAACAGTGGGTGAGAGAGAAGCTTCATCTGTATTTGTAGCTACTCCCCATCGCTCGCATTACCACCCGAGCTCCACCTCCTGTCAGATCAGCCGGGGCATTCAGTTCTCCTGGGAGCGCCAACCCTATTGTGAACTGTGTATGTGAGGGATCCAGGTTGTGCACTCCTTATGAGAATCTCATGCCTGATGATCTGTCACTGTCTCTCATCACTCCCAGAGGGGACCGCTAGTTGCAGGAAAACAAGCTCAGGGCTCCCACTGATTCTACATGATCGTGAGTTGTAGAATTATTTCGTTATATGTTACAATATAATAATAATAGAAATAAAGTGCATGATAAATGTAATGCACTTGAATCATCCCCAAACCACCCCCCCCATCCTGTCCATGGAAAAATTGTCTTCCATGAAACTGGTCCCTGGTGCCAAAAAGGTTGGGGACCACTGAACTGGAAGGTATATATATTCTTTCAAGTTCCCAGGATCTTCTAAGTCAGCTGCTTGTTTTCAGAACAAAATAGATGTAAGAGGATGGATTATCTTCTTTGGGGGAGGAAAAGCATGCCATTTTAATGGAAAACTAAGGTTCATTTAAAAATACCTCATTAAACGTTTTATTTCTTATAAACATCAAAATCAACATTTCTTCTGTAGCTGAATTAAAAAAAAATCATTGGAAGCTGTTTGTGAAGCATATATCCATGAGAATCATGGCTAAATTACTGTCTTATTTGATAACCTTCAGAACCTACATGGCTCATACTTTTCCTGTGAAGCTCAGAGCAAAAGGGTAGTAGCAACTGAGGCATTTACTAGATCAGTGCAGAAGCCAGTTCTGACCCTGTCAGTCTTACCCTGTGATCCTTTTCAGCACATAAACTGACTGCTCTTTCAATTGTGAGATGACTGGCTTCCAAAATTAATGTTGCCAATCAAGCAGTCTGACTTAGGGGTTTACACAGCCTAGCTCATTTACACACCCACTAGTGATCCATTTAACTTTGCAATATATAGGTCTCCCCCAGAAAGATGAGATAAAATTTAAAATGAGTGTAAAAGCAGTAAGGAAAAACATGGAGGTCCCTCGCGTTGGTTATCCCTGTGACAGTGTAGCTAGAAAGTCTGAGCTGGGGTTGCGGTCAGGTCCACAGACTCTGTTAGCTCTCCCATGTGTCTTCAGCTGGGCTGACGGCTGCCAGAGGCTCAGGCATCCTTCTCCTCGGCCCATATGTTAGCAAAGATCTCTGATCGACTATGACCCCAGTTCCTAATAAATGCCTACTAACTCCTGATTTTTATAGCCTTCACTAATCCGTTCTGTAAACCATTTACCGCACACCCTCACCGTCAGATACTTTGGCCATGGGAATGGGATGTGACAAGATGATTGGATGGGCAGTGCCCCTCGGGATTTGCGGCCAGCTGGGCTTGTCACCTGCAGGCTCTCCTAGGACTATGCAAAATGTTACCTGAGGTTTTCCTCCTAGTGCCTGAAGATGAGTTCTGCTAAAATCCCAAATCCACCAGTCTAGGATCAGGGGATTTCAGTTAAAACTCAAAAGGAGAAGGAATTCAGCTATAGTTCCATGTTCACACTTGCACTGAAGTGTTCCACTTGGAACACTCAGCATGAGGACCGGAGCGGGGAGGGCTCAAAAAGCAGATCAGTGCAGTCAAAGTCCAGGAGAGGAGGCTGTCATCACAGCAGGCTTGGTAACCCATTTGTTGGCAAATACCACAATTAACACATCATCATACGACATGATATGCAATGTGAAATGCATATGCAAAGGTCTGTTTGCGTTTGTATATAATACGTGCATATTATATACAAATATGTGAATATAATTCAATATTAATGTTTAACACATGCATTATTTAGAATTTAATTAGTAATATTACCGATGCCATGAATATTAATATAGAATAATATATGATGTTATAAATATCTGACACACATCTTCAGACTTTTAATCTCGGAAGGTTATTAACATATGATGTTGTCATTTTTCTTCCTTAGATATTGTGGAAGGGAAGGTCAACAAAGGCATTTACCTGAAAGAGGAAAAGGGAGTCACGCTTCTCTATTATGGCAGGTACAATAGCTCCTGCATTAGCAAGCCAGAGCAGTGTGGCCCTGAAGGTGAGTGGCTGATCCCTGTGGCATCTTTTGATGCATTTCATTGTCAGGGAGCACCTGCTCCTCTGGGAACTGGCAGATATGAACCTGAGGTTCTCATCAATTGCAGAATGTGTGAGAATGTTAACAATGGATTGGAGGGCGGGGAGGGAGGAATACAGGCAGGGCGATTGCTAAGCAGAGACTTGTCCTGGAGGCTGAAGTTATAACATCTCCTTATAGAGATGTGAGATCAAAATACTTAATCTCGTAAAGGAGGAAAAAAAACCTTTCTGAAAAACAGACGCAGTGATGTCACGCTGGGTGTTGGATAGGGCCGTGGTGCTGGTGGGAAGGAAATTGATGGCATGGCTCCTGCGGCGTTATTTCTGGCTCTGGGATGTTGACGGAGAGCAGGAGGGGCTGCCCACTAACACTTGCGCCTGATTTTGGTTCTTTTATATTCATTGAGAGGGGCTGGGCCATGGCTAGAACTGTCCCGGCAAGTGTGCACATCTGTGGCTAAAGTAATGCCGTGGGCAGTGCACAGAGACGCAGAAGAAAAGCTGGACTCCACTTGCTTTTGTTTGCTTTTACCAAGTGAAGTATAACCTGCTCTCTGGTATCTAGGCTTCAGGCAATGCACATCTGGGCCACATTGCGAATTTTCTGGGAAATTGTTCTCTGTCATCCAAACCAGCTCGGAGCTTTCAAGTTCCTTTCTCCTAGGCAGAATGAAAATTATGATTTTTAGGGAGGAACAAAGCTTAATGCAGGCCTTGTATGAAGCTCTAAGGCGTTTTGGACATCAGATGGCCTTCTGTGATGAGTTCATTGTACACCATTCTAGGACGATATGGACTACGTTCCAGTAAAAATAAACAAAAGCTTAGCAAGGCAAAAACATGTGGGAGGATGCGTTTTGGGCTTTGTGGAGACCAGAATTTTGAGCAATGGTTATAAGGCTCCAAACCATGGTCATGTTTACAAACTCATAGTTTGAGCTGTTCCTGAGTTCAAACAGCTTCATAAACATCCCAGGCTTATTTATTTTTACAAAGTAAAAAACAACGACGGGCTTGCGTGGGCTTGGTGGCAGGGGAGAGGAGGACGGAAGACTAATATGTGCTCCTGGGTCGCCCCTTCATTGCCTTGGATTCGGGAAGGGCGGGTGTCTCTGCAGTGGCTTTTTCTGGGTTTCTAGGGAGCGGCTTCCCTTTGGAGTAGAGGCATCTTGAAAGCTTCAGCAACCACACTGCAATCGATGTCACTGGAGGACAAGGACGTTGCAGGAGCCGGGGGTCCTGACGGCTGGGACTATCACAGATTACAAACCTGGGAAGGGAGACCGATGGGATCAGTGGAAAGTAAAGCTGAGGGACAAGTTTTATGTGCACTCTGAGGTCACACATGAGTGGCCTTTGCGCTGACTCTGGCCTGTGGCTGTGTTCAGTTGGACGAGCATGGGGCTCACATTTTAAAATTAGCTGTCAACATTGAGAAGTAGGAGATTTTTCACAGATTTCCAGTTTTTCTTGAGAAGTATCTCCTGACTTCTCTGGCTGGCTGGAGTTAAGTGGTGGTGGCACTGGGCTTCCATCTCCAGTTCTCCTCAGCCCCCACCAGACTTCTTGACTCTTCCACCCATCTTCAGGTTGAGCAGAGCCTGTCCACAGCATGAGCTCTGGGGCCAGAAGGCCTAGGTTCCACTCCCGGCTCTGACCCGTTCTGTGAGTAATCACTTCTTCCCTCTGAAAAGTCTTATCTGTAAAATGAGTCCATAGAAGCACCTTTCCATGGGAGCTGCTGTGAAGGCCGAAAGAGCTGTCACAGCATATTCCTGCCACATGGTTGGTGCAGCTGTCGAGAGGCCCTTTGGACTGAACTCTTCCGTGTTCATGATTCCAAACTTCCCCTTCTTCACTAGGGCATCTTTTCTAATAAGAACACCACGTGGCCTGCTTTGAGGGTGGTCCTCTGACAGGGGCTGTTGTGGTTGAGCCGGCCGTGATAGCTGCACGCCCGTGTTGAGCCCCAACCCTGCACCAGTCCTCGTTGACTCTCCTCTGGTTCTAATTCTGGAACATGTTTTCACTCATTTCATCCCCCAACAACCTGGGTGGCAGAAAGAGCCATGAACTCGGGCTTCATGTCCCACTGTGGACAATTTCTTGTGTGTCGTGGTTAAGTGGAACTTGTAAGATCTTTTTTGTGTGGCCGCTTTCTTTAGAGCATGACCAGGTATAAAAGCCGGGGGTGCGGTAGCTCACACTTGTAATCCCAGTGCTTTGGGAGGCAGAGGCAGGGTGACTACACGAGCCCAGACGTTCAAACTCATACTTTGTCTCTAATTTAAAGAAAAAGAAAAGAAACGAAGGTAGGAAACCTTCATTGAATGCTGGCTCGGTGAGAGGATGCTCTCCTGAGGCCTGATGCAGACACAGAGGAGAGGTAGGGTCTTTCTCATTGTGCCGGCTGGGTCTTGAGTTCAGCCACACCAGGTGAACGGGCCGTGAGCCTGCGCAAGGGTCACTGTGTGCCTTTCCTGCTTCCTTTGCCATAACCTGGGCTCAGGTGGACTCTCCTGGGGCCCTGATGAGCTTGTATTTCTGTGTGCGGGGAGAACAAGAGGCGAACAGGGAAGAGCTGCCCAGCATTTTGCAAATTAAAGTCCATGTAGCAGGAGTTAGATGAGGTCTTCTCAGGGGGCCCTCGGAACAACTAAGACAGAAATACAATGGGCGCATCAGAAATGTGTTTTTATATGTATTATTTAAGAGATTTCAGTAAGCAGTGAACTTTAAAAATGGGTTGATTTAAAGGAAAATATTCCCTAATAATCGTAATTCAGGTAGTATTCAGATCTGATGAAAGTTGTGAGTGATGAAAGTGTGGGAAGCATTGGATTTGCCTTTTCAGATGTGTTGTGTGAGCCCTCCTCCACGCTCACTCCTGTGGGCACAAACAGCACCTGCTATAACAGAAGCAACAGTTAAATAGAGAAATGCTCCCCAGCCTCTGCCCGGCAGGCCCACGGCTTTTATATTTCTTACTTCCAAGTCTGTGTGTGGTCTTGTTCATGTTTTCAGCTGATTTTTAAAGAAATAATGTTTTAGGAGACAGGGTTGAAGCTGAGAAACGAGGCTGTCCCCCTAGGGCGCCCATAGAAGGCAGAGGTCCCTGCTGCAGCCCCTGCTCCAGGCCCTCCCTCCACCCCTGCTTCTTCCAGAGCCTGTCTCTGCTGCTTATCTGCCTGCCTCCATTCTAGGAGCTACCGTGGGTCCTGTCTTTTGGCAAATGGTACCTTCTGGGGACATTTTCTTGAGGTCACTTGCTGCTAATGGGGGAAGCTTTGGAGGACATTGGAGAGAAAAAAAGAGTGTTTGGATCCCTGAACATTCTTGAACATTAAGCTTAGAAAACACAGTCTGTTCCTCCAATACTCAGGATTCTCTCCTTCAACTCGCCTGACCAGTGAGCACACAGGTGGGGAAAGTGAAGTTAGGAAGGGTCCCTTGCTGGAATGTTTTAGCACCTTCTTTTGCCTACCTGGAGACCTTGAAGGCTCAGCTCAAGTGTAACCTTTAGAAGGGAGCTCTGGTCAAGGTGAAGTCCTCTGTCTCACGCCCTCATCACTCCTTCTGCATTTCTTCCTAGAACTTGCACTGCTGATGATGGCCTGTCACTTCCTTCTCCCTTACTTGGTTTTCAGCTCAGTGAGGACGAGCACTGAGTCTGTCTCACCACTGCTGAGTTCTCAGGGCCTGGAATAGCATAGACACTGCACATTGACTGCATCTCCATCCAGGGAATACTGAACAAGGGCCACTCACGACTCCTAGAGAAGTCATTTCTCCAACACTGACCCTATAGTCAATAATGACCGTACACTCAAGCATGTTGCTAGGAGGTAGATCTCATGTGAAGTTTCTGACCACAGTAAAATAAAGTTAAATGAAGGAAAACTGATTGCATAAAATCCAAAAAAGGTCATTTCCAGCACCAAGATGCAAATCATTAGGTAATTCTTTCTTGCTTACTCTCATTTCTACCTCTGATTTATTGCTATGTCAGTTAAGATAATGTTATTTGATATAACAAGTAAAAGCATGGACAGCGGCAGAAAAAGAAGCCCATTCCATTGTTGGACTCCTCTGACTTTTAGTGTCTTATTCCTGACACTGGGCTAAATTCGTCTCAGGTAACTTCCGCCCATTGCTTCAAGTTCCAGCACTACTGGTAGCTTCTGGGAAAGGCAGCCTCCTTGATTAGCCCCCTCAGCTTCACTTTCCTCCCTCTGTGAATGTTTCCTTCACATTTTTCTCACGCACATTAGGAACCTCCTCTGCTTATAAACCCTAGGAGGCTCCTGAAGTCCCAAAGCAGCAGCTGGAGCATCTTCGAATGGCCCTTCCCCTCTTCTCAGCTTCAAGTTGACTTTTTTCCCTCTCTGCATTCATTTCCTAAATTTAAAAAGCTGTCAACAATATGCTAAAATATTGGAGTTTCAGGATAGAAATTTCCAGAGGGACCCAGGGGACACCAGCCTGGTGGGGATCCAACTACTCTCTTCCTCAGGGGATCTGGGGTCAGGGGGCTTGGAGGCCTGTGAAGCAGGTGATCCTCAGAGAAGCATTCATTCAGCACACTCCTTGAACAGATGAGGAAACTGAGGCCCAGAGAGGACATAGGATGAGCCTGAGCTACATGATGCTGTGGTACAGTGCGTCTCCAAGCACAGCTCATAGGGCCTGGGCAGCAGCAGTTGCAGCTGCAGACTGTGGCAGTTCCCAGCCCCAACCTGGACGTGCTGGTTCAGTCTCAGTGGATGAGGCCCGGGAATCTGAATGGCGTTTAGCCATTCTCCCCAGGTGATTCTCGCATCTCACGTGATACCACATCCTGGAACTGGCTGCGGCTGACTGTACATGCTTGGGTTGGTGGGCGCTGTGTTGATCTTCTGTTTTTATAGTGAGACTCTCTAGATTATCTCCAGCCAGGTGGGCAGATCCAAACACCCTAGCCCACCAGGTTCCAGAAATGGAGCATCTCACAGTGCTTTGAGTGTTTTTCTTTTAAAATGAACATTCCACTCTGGTGGGCATGGTGGCTCATGCCTGTAATCCCAGCACTTTAGGAAGCCAAGACAGGAGGATTGCTTGAACCCAGGAGTTTCAGAACAGCCTGGGCAACATAGGGAGACCCCGTCTCTACAAAAAAAAAAAAAAAAAAAAAAAAGCCAGGCATGGTGGTATGTGCCTGTAATCCCAGGCTGAAGCAGGAGAATCGCTTGAACCTGGGAGGCAGAGGTTGCAGCAAGCTGAGATCACACCACACAAAGTGAGACTGTGTCTCAAGAGAAACAAAATAAGCAGGGCATGCTGGTATGTACCTGTGGTCCCAGCTACTCCGGAGGCTGAGGCAGGAGGAACACTTGAGCCTAGAAGGTCAAGCCTGCAGTCAACCATGGTTGTATCACTGCACTCCAGCCTGGACTGCAGGGCAAGACCCTGTCTCAAACAAATTCACTTTATATATGGGAAAGTTTTATTTAAAAATCTATACTTCTGACTTCTCTTAAAATATCAGAACCCCTCCCCTGCACGCCACTGGCAGCAGCCAGTCAGGGGTAAGGAGTGACCCCCCCCACCCCCGCTTAGGCAGGGCCACCTTTTCCAGATGTCCTCAGCCTGCAGGACTCTGCTGTCCCTCGCTGCGGCTGAAGGCAGTGGCCATTCCCCAGGATGGCCTGCATGTGGCTTTCTTAGATGAGCAGAGAAAGGGGAAAGGGAGGAATTTCTTATTTCCATGGGGAAAGTGAGTGGCCCACAGCCCCAGGCATTTCAGAAGCGATTAAAGTGGGTTTTTGGGGTGGGGGAGGAGTGAGAATTTTAAAGGCTCGATATGCAAGCAAGTGTCTTCTCCAAGTCACACTTGGCACAGGGCCAGCAAGGGGCAAGGCCAGGCAGCTGGAAATGGGCTCTGAGTCTCGCATGGAAGCCTGTGGGAGGTGCAGTGTCGCGGCTCTTTGGGAAACGCGATGGGCCACAGGCTGGTCTGGGTGCTCAGTGGCCATCAGCTACTGTCCCTGCCTTGCTCCGGCTCTGTTCTTAAGGCTGCTTTCCTGGTATGGGAGCAGCATCCACTCAGAAGCTCCAAGTTCTGGTTTTGCCAGCTGAGCCTACCCATGCCTGCGCCAGTCCTGGTGATTCTGATCGGCCCAGCCCGAGTCAGCCTTTGGGTGTGTAGTCTGTGGTGACTGGTGTGGGGGCACGGATGCCAGGCGGGCCCACATGCCTGCAGAATGTCATGTCCTCCTGGGCCGTTGCTTTTTTGGCATGTGTTGAATGCTCTTGCACCGTCCTGGGTCTGTGGGCCTGGGAAGAGCAGCTCCATGCGTGATTTCCAAGGGCAGGGCAGCAGTCACAGCACAGCCATCACAAATGTAGACTCCAGATCTAGGTGGCCTGGGTTCAAGTCCTGACTTGTCACAGGCCAGCTGTGTGGCCTTGGTCAAGTTAACCTAACCTCTCTGTGCTTCAGTTTTCTCCCCTGTGAAATGGGGACAATAGTGACCCCTAATTCATAGGTTGTTGGGAAGAGTTAGCCTCAGCCCATATAAGTTCTCATTACCTGCTAGAAATCATCCTTTTTTTTAATGCAGTGGTCTTCACATATGAAGGGAATTAACTTCTCATCTGTTAAATCTGTGACAAATATTTTTTTCCTAGATGTTGTCTGTCTTTGAGTTTGTTATGGTAATTTTTTTTTTTGCCTTGCAGAATATTGTAGTTATGCACTCAAATTTATTAGTCTTTTCTCATGACTTCTAGACTTTTATTTTTCCTTTTTTTCGTCTTGTGGAGAAAGATCTTTCCTCATTTTATTTTTTGGACGTTTTAGGATTCAATGCTCATAACAAGAAAAAATCATCAAATTAGTTTGTCAATATTATGATTATTTCTTTTTCCTTCGGCATTTTCCTTGTTTCCATTGATGACCCAACTCCGTGAAGCAAGGTTCCTTAAAAGGTAATACTGAAGGCACATTGTGAATTTTTTCATGACTCCATGAAGACATGAATTGATAGTTAAATGTAAGCTGTTGCTCAGGTGGAAGCCATCGTTTGGTGGGCTGAGTTAACTAAAATGAAAAGCATGGTTACAGGTATTGCGGATGGCCTTCTATCTACCCTTACCTAACACCACATGGAATTTTTTAATTTTTATTTTTCTTCCTGAACAGAAAGGCATTTGGCCAAGACAGGCTCATTTTGAATTGAGTGAAAGGAATTTTAAAATGCAGCAAAGTTTTTGGAAAAAATTAACTTTCATGAATCCTACTGGGAATTTGTTTCATAACAAAATTTCACAATGCACTGTGCTCACTTCCTTGTGAAATGGGTTGCCTCTGAGTGTGGAGAGAAGTGGCAGAGGCTTGGGGTTTGTCCTGGCCTCTGTGCCCTGAGAACACAAGGCAGATGTTGCAGGGAGCCCACTCATTAAGTGAGTGTGGGGGGCGCTGGCCAGGTCCCAGGACACCACCGTCAGCTGCCCTAGGCCTCTGCCCTGCCCCCACAGTCACACACTTCCGCGGTGACCCTCATCACTGGGCACTTGTGAGGGCTTTTTGCTTTCCCCAGTAGCCCTAAGGACAGACCCCACAGGACTTGGAGCTGTACCCTGGAGCCTCTCAGGGCTCCACAAAGGTCCAGGCCCTTCCAGTTTTTTTTTGAGGTTCTTCTTCTTTTGAAAAAATAAAATTGAGAAATTCCATACGAGGGTTATAAAATTTATGGTCTGTTTTTCATTCCTACGAGGGCTTTGAACCCACGAGGATGTAATTGTCATGATATATTGTCGCACGACATTTGAAGGACTTCTAACAGATATGTTAATTCATAAGGCATCAAAGAAAGGATGGTTGGCAATGAGACACCACCTTATACACGAATGACAAATGTCTTCTTTGAATTCAGTGACTCACTAAGACTGTGTCCATAACCTCATTGGAAGGTAAGGACTAAAGTCTAAATTTGGCACCATTTATAGAAATAAGGCCCAGGACAGGTATCCCTCTGCCTCTCCCCACTGCTCACCATCCTATCATGGGCCTGTTTGGGCCAGTGCCGGGCATGTGTGCTCTCAGCACCGTTGAACCCTCTTACCAAGGTGCCCGGGCTGGGCTTGGTGGCAGTGAGACAGCTGGATGTATTTCCAGCCATCACAGGCAGAGTCCAGGCAGGCAGCTAGCATCTCACTCACACACACACGAGTTTACACACAAAGGCCAGGTGGGCTGATGCTACTGAGGCAGAGAAGTGGAATACAGACAACTGCGCAGAGCTTCAGATTGCAACGCCAGAGAGGCCCAAGCTCCATGGAGCCTCCAGCTGGGCCCTGCCTGACTGCCCCTTCAGCAGGGAGCCTGGCCCCCAGACCAGTCAGCATGAGTGCAGGACGGGTAGGGGGAGCTGGGCTTCTGCAGTTCCTCTTTTTTTTTTTTTTTTTAGACGGTGTCTTGCTCTGTCACTCAGGCTGGAGTGCAGTGGCGTGATCTCAGCTCACTGCAACCTCCACCTCTGGGGTTCGAACAATTCTCCTGCCTCAACCTCCTGAGTAGCTGGGACAGATGCATGCCACCAGAGCCGGCTAATTTTTGTATTTTTAGTAGAGATGGGGTTTCATTATGTTGGCCAGGCTGGTCTTGACCTCAGGTGATCCGCCCGCCTTGGACTCCCAAAGTGCTGGATTTACAGGGGTAAGGCATGGCGCCTGGCCTGCAGTTCCTCTTATAGTAAAAAGATGATAAAAAGATGAAGAAATCCCACATCAGGATCATAAAAATTACACTGTTTTTCCATGTTTACATTGGTCATAGTAGGACTTTGAACCCACAAAGGTATAATGTCTAAGTGTCGTAATACACCATAATATACTGCCACAGCAGATTTGAGGGATGTTCTGTTTGCTTCTGGTGGCAGAGGCAGCATGAACTAATGAGCTAGCTCGTTCATGCTAATGTGCGTTGCTTAGGCCATTTAGTCCATGTGGAACCCCTCCTCCCCTGTAGCACAGGGCCTGGGGTCAGGACTTAACCACAAATGTGCAGACTGGGGTCTTGACAAAGGCTTCAGCTGCTGGCCTCTCTGGATTCAACTGTCGGAAATGAACATTGAAGATATCAAAAACCTTCAAAGCGTGCTTCCCTTTGGCAAGAAATCCCCTCTTGGGAATGTATCCTAAAGGCATATAAGCTGACATATGCAAAAAAATTTGCTTCAAGTTCTGTTTGAAAATTTCTTCAAAAAGTAGAAGAAAACCTTAAGATCCAGCAACAGGGCATTGTTACTTTAGAGAAAGACCGTGATGCCTGTTTAGAATGCAGCGCTGCGCCGACATAAATATGACAAAGTGAAAGTGTATTTATAGACATTGGAGGAAGTTCATGGCGTAGTAAATTTTATAGAACTGTTGTTTATAAACCAGTATGCATGAGATGCTTCATGTCTTTGTAAAATCTATTTATAGATGAGGCTTGGGAAGGAGCTACCCTAACCACATTTCTGGGGGAACAGGAGAGAGACCTGGAGGGTTTAGGTCTTCACAGTTGCACGCTCCCGGGTGGGACTGCCTGGGGCTGCAGCGATCTTCATCAGTCACTGGTGACCTTGAGTGAACTAGCCTCAGTTCCTTCATCTGTATAATGGGGATGAAGCAAGGTTTTTGTACTTTTTAAATTCATTTAAAACTCCTAGAAAAGTGCCTGGCGCTGTGTGAGACCTTAATAAACACGAGCAAATATTACTGTCTGGCTTTTCTGAACTGAACATACACTGTCTTAAGAAGGGGGACAAAATGCTTTCCGAATGAAAAATAAAAAGCAGGCTGGGCGCGGTGGCTCACGCCTGTAATCCCAGCACTTTGGGAGGCCAAGGTGGGAGGATCACAAGGTCAGGAGATCGAGACCATCCTGGCCAACATGGTGAAACCCCGTTTCTACTAAAAATATATTAAAAAAAAAATTAGCTGGGCGTGGTGGCGCGCCTGTAGTCCTAGCTACTTGGGAGGCTGAGGCAGGAGAATTGCTTGAACCCGGGAGGCGGAGGTTGCAGTGAGCTGAATCGCGCCACTGCACTCCAGCCTGGCGCCTGACGACAGGGAGAGACTCTAAATAAATAAATAAAATAAATAAATAAAAATACATAAATAAAAAGCAAAGAGAACCATGTGCTTCTGAGAAGTCAAGTTCCCTGCCCTCTGTGAGTAACTGATCTTTTGACTTTCCTTTCCTCAGGGGTCACATTTTCTTTTTTCTGGAAGACACAAGGAGAACAGTCTAGACCAGTCCCTTCTGCGTATGGGGGACAGGTCATCTCCAACGGGTTCAAGGTCTGCTCCAGCGATGGCAGAGGCTCCGTGGAGCTATACACGCGGGACAATTCCAAGACATGGGAGGCCTCCTTCAGCCCCCCAGGTGAGTGACAGCATCGGCTCCAGCGCAGCCCAAGGAGCCCAGGAGGCCACTGCTCCCTGGCACAGGTGGGTGTTGAGACACGGATGTGAGGCAGGAGGCTGAAGAAGGTCTGAAGTGGAAGTTGGAGAAGGGGAACAGGTGGCTGAGGACGCAGAAGGACTCAGGGTGGCATGGGGCGGAGGGCAGATAGGACTGGAGCACAACAAGGGAAGGGCAGAGGTGGAGGGGGCAGCACAAAAGCGGAGGATGGTTTCCTTCGGTAGGAAACATCTTTGACGTATTTAAGGGAAATCCATTTTCTGGCTCTGGAGGCTGCATGGCCCAGTTATTAAAAAGCGTGAACTCTGGAGCCAAACAAGCTGGATGAAGTACTGCCTCTTTATGCTAGTAGTTGCGTGAACCTGGGCACCTTCCCTAACTGCATCGTGCCTCAGTTTCCTCATTCATAATATGACAGTATAGCAGAATCACGTCACAGTGTGACTGGGAGAACTAAGCAGGTTGCTCTGCATAAAGACTGGAATGATGGCACAGTGAGTCCGGAAGGTGTTTGCTTTCTTCTGGGGGTGCTTGGTGTGGTCAGACCAGCTTAGTGGGGGCAATTCAGCAAACATCTACTTAGAATTTGCCTTCTGTCATTCCCTAAGGTCAGAAATAATCTCTGTCTCCCTACTCTGACACAGAAACATCTGAACCTTGTCCGTGACCCTCCTGTTCCACTTGCTATCAGAGTTCTGATTGTAAGTGTCTTTATCTCTGTGCTCCTTGGAGCTGATGGAACATGGTTTCAGGCACTCATTAGGTTCTTTGACCTTGAACATGGTTTAAGGTGAAGTACGCTGAACCCTGGCTGCTTTTCCACCCAGGGAAAGGGCGAGAATGAGAAACACTTCTGGCTGGCAATATGTTTTCCTTTGCGCATTGAAGGTGTTTGTTATTCTTGCTTTCAAACTCAGGCAATAATACTTTGGACTGACCCATGATCCAAATGTTCTCCAGAGACTCAAAATTATCAGAAAGTTGCACAATCTTGAGCAAGAAGCCCTGATGTCTTTCTGGGTGATCTGTGATGCATGGCTGGCTGGAGGTGATGTGTGTCCTTTAAAAGGGCTGCCCTGTTCCTTCCAGCAGCAAGCTCAGGAGGACAGCTTACCACAAACACTGGCAGAACAAAGGGGACCCTTTGTGGGGGAATCAACAGTCAAAATACGATGAATATTCTTACTGAAGGTGTGGTTGTTGTGCCAGAGAGAAGTGTAACACAAAAGCTGGTTGATGAAGGTTCCTGAATGAGCAGGGAGGTTGGTCTTGCCCAGCAAGGCACTGCCATGTTGGTTAACATCATAATGCCCTAGCTTCGAACAGAGGTTGATGCCAATGGCCTGTGGGCTGAGTTGGGTCTTCATATGGGCTTTATGGTCCTATATTGTGATTGCCTAGGCTGTGTTTGTAAAAAAAATTTGGAATGATTTATGATCATTAGTTACGATTTTATTTTAAAATTAAGATTTTCCAATTTCTCTTGGCAGTAAAAAGACGAGCAAGGCAGGGTCTGCATCTCCTGTGTTACTGAGAGGTGGGGGTGAGTAGGGGCTGCCTCCTGGTGATGGGGCAGCCACCCTTCACGCTTTGTTCACCGTAGTCAGCACAGAAGCCGCGTCCTCAAGGAAAGCCAGTTACTGTGCTTACCCCCTTCTTGGCCTCTGCACACTCGGTGTGTGGGCGCCACGGAATGCCTATATTACTGTTATTGTTTTTAATAGACTTTATTTTTTAAAAAAATTTTAAATTCACAGAAAATTGAGTGCAAAGTTCAGAGAATTCCCATTACCCTCCACCTCCACACATGCACAACCGCCCCCACTATGGAGATTCCCCCACCAGAGTGATCCATTTGTTACATTTGATTAACCTACAGTGACACATCATTGTCACCCCAAGTCCATTGTTCACATTAGCGTTCACTCTTGTTGCTGTATATTCTATGGGTTGGTGAGGTAGATCTTTTTTGCCCATTTAAAAAATTGGATTGCCTCCCCTCCCCTCCCCTCCCCTCCCCTGCTCTGCCTTGCCCTGCCCTTCCCTCCCTTCCCCTGCTCTGCCCTTCCCTGCCCCTCCCCTCCTCTCTGACAGGATCTGTCATCCAGGCTGGAGTACAGTGGTGGAATCATAGCTTACTGCAGCCTTTATTTCCTGGGCTTAGGTGATCCTCCCACCTCAGTTGCCCAAGTAGCTGGGATAATTTTTTAAAGTTTTTGTACAGGTGAGGTCTTGCTTGGTTGCCCAGGTGGGTCTCAAACTCCTGGCTTCAAGCAATCCTCCCATCTCAGCCTCCCAAAATGTGGATTTTGTTTTCTTATTGTTGAATTTTAAGAGTTTTTTGGGTCTATTTTGGATAATAGTCCTTTATCATGTCTTTTGCAAATATTTTCTCCCTCTCTGTGGCTTGTCTTCTCGTTGTCTTGACAGCATCTTTCACAGAATTTTCTAGTTGTAATGAAGTCCACACTGTCAATGATTTCTTTCATGGATTGTGTCTTTGGTGTTGGATCTAATAAGCCGTCACTAAACCCAAGGTCATCTAGATGTTTTTCCTATGTTATCTTCTGGTGGTTTTATAGTTTTTCATTTTATATTAGACCTATAGTCCATTTTGAATTAATTTTTATGGCAGGTTTAAGGTTCTTCTTTTTTTTTTTTTTTGAATGTGGCTATTCATTTGTTGCAGCACCGTTTGTTTAAAAGACTCTTTTTGTTTCATTGTACTGCCTTTTCCCTTTTGTCAAAGATTGGTTGACTGTATTTTTGTTGGTCTATCTCTGGACTGTCTATTCTGTCCCACAGATCTGTTTGTCTGTTTTTTTTTTTTTTTCCCCAATGCCACACTATCTTGACTACTATCACTTTTTATAGTTAAGTCTTGAAATTGGGTAGTGTTGTTCCTCCAGCGTTGTTTTTCTCCTTCAATACTGTATTGGCTGTTCTGACTCTCTTCTCTCTCCATAGTTTATCAATATCCACAAAATAACTTGATGAGATTTTGATTGGGATTGTGTTGAAGATATAGATCAATTTGGGAAGAACTGACATCTTCACAACATTGAGTCTTTCTATCCATGAATATGGAATATGTCTCCATTTATTTAGTTCTTATTTAATTTCTTTCATCAGAGGTTTATAGTTTTCATATTAGCTTATACATGTATTATTAGATTTATATGTATTTTTCCTTTTTTGGCACTAAGACAATGGTAAAGTTTTTTAAAATTGTAAATTCTACTTGCTTGTTGCTGGCAGATAGAGAGCAATTGACTCGTATATTAACCTTGTAGCCTGCGATCTTGCTTTGCTCACTTATTAGTTTCAATTTTGTTGTTGATTCTTTTGGATTTTCTACATAGACAGTCATGTCATCTGTGAATAAATAGAGTTTTATTGCATCCTTCCCAATATGTATGTTCTTATTTTCTTTTTTGCCTTATTGCATTAGTTAGGACTTTCAGTACAATGTTGAAAAGGAATGGTAAGAGGGGACATCCTTGCCTTGTTCCTGACCATTTTATTCTTAACTGAGCTTCTGGTCTGATTGGTTGGCACTTGTGCTCCGCCATTTTTCAAATATTTTAATCACATTTGTTGTGGGCATTTACATTTGTAACTACTATGTTAATAACAAGGAGTCTCCTTGAACTGCTTTTGGAATTTAGGGCATGGGGATAAAAGGATAATGTCTTTCCTCTGCTCCAAAGGACTGGGGAAAGTCAGGTCTGTGTGAGACCCAGTATTAGGACTCACCAAAGTTAATAGTGATTGATCATCTTAAGAAAGAAGGGTGTGGCTACAAGCAGGAAAAACCCGTGCACGGGGAGCTCATAACCACAGCACTCAGAATGGCGATCTTCACTCTTTTCCAGGTCCCTATTGGACTCATGTCCTATTTACATGGAAATCCAAGGAGGGCCTGAAAGTCTACGTCAACGGGACCCTGAGCACCTCTGACCCGAGTGGAAAAGTGTCTCATGCCTATGGGGAGTCCAACGTCAACCTCGTGATAGGGTCTGAGCAGGACCAGGCCAAGTGTTACGAGAACGGCGCTTTCGATGAGTTCATCATCTGGGAGCGTGCCCTGACTGCAGATGAGATCGCCATGTACTTCACTGCTGCCATTGGTGAGTGAGTGTGAAGGGTGGGGCAGATCCACTGTCTGTTCCCAGGGATCACCCTGGTGTCTGCCTCCTTTCCCAGCATTTCCCATCTCCCACTCTCCCATTACAGCTATCAGCACTGCAGGCGTGAGATGTGTCCTAATGAACCTTAGAAACACAGTTGTGTGTTAGAACACCTGTTCCCTGCGATAGAGGAGTTAACAACTTACTAGCGTGACTCTGAGATGAATGTTGTTCTGTTGATCATCATGGGGTATCAAGGTATATATGGCAGAGGATTATCGAAGGTTTTGGATAGCAAATATTCCAGGTCCATTCGTGTTTTTGATCAACAAATGTTAACTTTGTGCCTCCCAGGGGCTATACTCTGATGGGCCCTTGGAAAGCCCCAAAGATTCCTCTTCCTACTCAGCACAAGGCAGTTGTTCAGGGCAGGGGCCTGTGGGTAGGTGGACTGGGGTTCAAATCTTCATTGTGCCGTAATGAACCCTGAGACTTTGGGAAGTCATTTTTAAAAATTGAGGTCAAATTCGTATAACATAACATAACCATTTAAAAATGAACAATTCAGTAGCACTTGGTACCGCCACCTCTACCTGGTTCAGAAACATTTCATCCTCCCAAAAGGAAACCCCAGACCCATAACCAGTCACTCCCCATCCTCCCTCTCCTAGACCCTGGTAACCACTAATCTACATTCTGTTTTTACCTATTTTGGAGATTCCACATAAATGGAAATGGGTACTCTATAACCTTTTTGTCTTAATCTGTCAAATCAGTTTTGTTTGCTCTGTAAAATGGATAAAAATAATACTCTTCCCTCTCTGGGGGTGGTGTTGGGATGACAAAATGAGAAAAGGCGTGTAAAGCCATTAGCACAATGCCTGGCATATGGCAAGAATCCAGTGGTTCTTAGCCACTTTTAAAATTAATATTCACCTTCCCCCTACAATTCTGTTTTCATTTTGTCCCCAAGTGAATGCACCAAAATGACAGCATGTAGGCACTCACAAACATGTGGCTGCTGCTTCACGGGCACCCAGCGCAGCAGGTGTCAGGACCAGGAGGGAAGGGCCTGAGTTCCTGCCTGCCCTCATTCTGCTTCTGACGCTGAGTCCCTCGGTTGTTAGGATTCTATTGATTGCATGAGAGAAAACCCAACTCAAAATAACTTCAGCCAAGAAAGGCATGTGTTTCTTTTTACTCTCCTGCAGTGGAAGCTTCGGGCAAACTTTGCTTCAGAACTGGTTTGGTCCAGGTGCCCTCTTTTGTGTTAGCCTGCTC
This sequence comes from Cacajao melanocephalus, assembly GCA_963573385.1. Taxonomy (NCBI): domain Eukaryota; kingdom Metazoa; phylum Chordata; class Mammalia; order Primates; family Pitheciidae; genus Cacajao; species Cacajao melanocephalus. The sequence continues at coordinate 10,804 of CAUYLG010013136.1, read as the reverse complement.
CTGGTGCCAAGGTGGCTGCCATGCTTCTAGGGCTGCATGCTCAGCCCTCAGCAGCCTGTGTAGAAAAGAGGGAGCTCCTTTCTCTTATCATCTCCCACGCTGGGGCCGGGCAGGACTCTTCACATTGATCCATGCACCTTCCATGAGTCATTTTCTGTCTGGGCGTACAGAATATGCTGACTGGCTTAGGCCTGGGTCATAGTCTCTCACCCCACCCTCCTTGAAATGGCAGTGAGGTCAGCTCCATCCAGAACATGTGGAGGAGAGGGGACTCCCAGAGGATGATCGGGGATGCTGGTCTCAGAAGGAACAGATGCTGTGCAGGCAAAACAGCCTGTGTCCACTGCAGCCTCTGCCATTTATACCTTCCAGCTTCCACCAAGGAAAATGGAATGCATTCCCTTTCTCAGCACTGACAGAAGGGCAAAATATAGTGTCCTTCAGGAAAAAAAAAAAAGGCATCAGTCTACTGCATTTTATTGCCTAGGGTTTAGAGTTGTCACTTTGAAACCAAGTTGTCGTTTGAATTTATGTTATGAAAAGCCTCAAACAAATCCTGCCCTCCTCACAGTTTACTTGTTTTAGGAACACAGGAAAGAGGTGCCCTTATTTCTGGTTCTTGTTCTTGTCAGAGCAAACCCTGATTGCCAAAACACCCCTGGCCCCCTGTGTTTTGGGGGGTGCTATGTGATTCTTAGGGGGATTCAGGAGAGTTTTCTATTAACATGTTTTCCTGGGAGCGCACACCCTGTGCCCTTCCTGAACTAGATCTACCAGAATCCCATCTCACCTGGTGACCTGGTCCTGAAGACAAGGCATATGATGTAAAGCATGTATAAGAGAATGATCCCTGAAGTCTCTGGAAGGCCTGTGTGGGGCCCGATGTACCACTGCTCAGTGAATCCATTAAAAAATCTGGAGACAACAGATGCTGGAGAGGATGTGGAGAAATAGGAACACTTTTACACTGTTGGTGGGAGTGTAAATTAGTTCAGCCATTGTGGAAGACAGTGTGGCGATTCCTTAAGGATCTAGAAATAGAAATTCCATTTGACCCAGCAATCCCATTACTGGATATATACCCAAAGGATTATAAATCATTCTGTTACAAAGACACATGCACACGTATGTTCATTGCGGCACTGTTTACAATAGCAAGGACCTGGAACCAACCTAAATGTCCCTTGATGATAGACTGGACAAGGAAAATGTGGCACATTTACACCATGGTATACTATGCAGCCATAAAAAACAATGAGTTCATGTCCTTTGTAGGGACATGGATGAATCTGGAAACCATCATTCTCAGCAAACCGACACAAGAACAGAAAATCAAACACTGCATGTTCTTACTCACTGGCTTTTTTTGAAAATTGAGAACACTTGGCCACTGGGTGGGTAGCATCCCACAGTGGGGTCTGTTGCGGGGGGTTTGGGGACGGCCGGTGGGGGGTGGGGAGGGATAACGTGGGGAGAAATGCCAGATATAGGTGATGGGGGGATGGAGGCAGCAAAGCACCTTGCCATGTATGTACCTATGCAACAATCCTGCGTGATCTGCACATGTACCCCAGAACCTAAAGTACAATAAAAAAAAGTAGGTAGAACTCATTCTTTACATGAAGATCTGTCTGCATTTGAAGCTGTGCTGGGGCTGTAGGTGCCCAGAGGGAGCCTTTTTCTGAGTGACCTGGCCAGAGGTGACACCCTCCTCTAATCTCGTGAGCCAGAGCCGGCACCGTTTACTGACCGATCCATCCAGGTGTGGTGGCCTTTGCTGATACAAAGACACAGTCCTGACCATCTGTCACCCTGGCCAGGTGTCCCCCCAGCACTGGAATGGACAGCAGCTCTCTGTAGAGGAGGAAGAAGGCTGTGTTCAGAGCCATGCAATCTGAAAGTGTGTATCTGTGGACACCAGAAACACACTCAGCACATGGGAACCGGGACTGATGGGGGACCTGGCAGATTCTCATTCTCATTCCAGTCTCTGTGATCATCACTTGCAAGGATGGGCAGGATATCTGGACTGATTTTCACTGTCACTCACTCTGCTTTCTGGACACACACGAGTTAAATTTGAGTTTGACATGACTCCTCTGTAACTCATTGGCACCTGAGGAGTGAATGCCACTCTGATGTGGAGAACAGAGCGGTTCTGGGCTCCAGTTCTCTGCAGCGTCACACCTTCTGCGTTCACCAGCGGCTCAGCTCCACCCAAACCCAAGGGCTCTGTCACTCCTGCAGCCAGCAAGGGGTGAGGACATCATTTCCTCAGCTCGTCTAAAGCAGCTTCAAGAGATTTTCCAAAAATGAAGTAGAATATCAGGTTAAGTCTGTGTTCTCATCAGGAAACAGCAGGATTATAAATAGTTGGGGGTGAACAGGCAGAGAACAGCAACTCATGGCTTAATCTTTAGTCTTAAATGTTTGCATTGTTTGTAATTACTCATAACCCCATGGGGTCTGAGTGCAGAGAATAACTGGAATCCTTGGGCTAGAAGGGGCTCAGGAAGAGTTTTCTCTACCATTTTACTGGTCACTTCATCGATCTCAGAGGGGGACACTCCCGGGGCTCCTGTCTGTGCTGGCCCAGCGAGTTGCAGTACTCCTAATTTTATCTCCAACCAGTCTGGATGCAGTTGAAACCTATTTCAGTTTATTTATTTGAAATTGGTAATTCTTGTATAAAATCATCTTTTAATATGCTGACTTGCATGAGGGGTGTTCAAAAGCAATTTAGAACACAAATGGAAAACAGTGTGACCTGGGGAAATGCATACAGTCCACCACTCGCTGACCTCTTAGCCCATAATTGATCTCCAGCAACATTCCTCCTCAAAACATTCTCAGACTCTCTTCCATGTGTCTGAAGCCAGTACATTTAGTAATAAGGACAGGTCTTCCTTGGGGTGAAAAATAGTGGCCATGTTTTAGTCCTTCATCCAACATTTTTTTTTTCTAGGAAAGCATGCTTTATTGTCTTCAGCGCTGCCAAGCCTCCTCATGACAACCACAGCAAACCCCATGGTGAGCAGGTGCATCCTCCTTGGCCCCCCCCTTGCTGACATCTTTCTGCTTGGGCTATTTGCTGGGAGAGGTAAAATTCCATTAGGTGTCTGGGCTCTCTGTTATCAGCAGTGCATTGTCTGGGAAGAAATAACAAATGGAGGGAAGCCAACAGCTGCACTAGTTCTTCGTGCTAAGAGTGACTGAAGGGAAAACTCTCAGTTCCTGTCACCATGAACCTCAGGTGCCCAAAAGGAGAAATGCTGGGCTCGTTCATGGGGTGGTGGGCACTCTGAGTGGGGAGCGGGGAATCCGCCCTGCTTGGCTTCTCTATGTGCCCTCCCTTTTTGTTTGATGTTAGAGGAAAAGCTCAATTCATATAGAAGAATTCTCATCTGGAATTAGTGTTTGTGATTAAAGAACTGTCTGTTCCTGAGAAAGTTAATATAATAGTGAGTGCACAGACTCTGACCCATCTACTTGAGTTCAAATCCAAGTTCTACCACTTATTTTTGTGTACGCCTCTCTGTGCTTAGTTTCATCCATCAAATGGGGACTTATTTCATAAGGTTGTTGTGAGGATGAAATGTTAATATAAGCAAAATATTCACAAAAGTGTCAGGTACATAGTAGGAGCTATATTACTATCATGGTATAAAAACATTTGACCAGCTGGGCGTGGTGGCTATTCCTGTAGTCCCAGCTGCTCAGGAGGCTCAGGCAGGAGGACTGCTTGAGTCCAGCCTGGGCAGCATAGTGAAACCTCATCTCTATAAATAAAAAAAGAGCAGCCAGACACAGTTGCTCACTCCTGTAATCCCAGCACTCTGGGAGGCTGAGGCAGGAGGGTCACTTGAGGTCTGGAGTTCGAGACTAGCCTGGCCAACATGGTGAAACCCTATCTCTACTAAAAATACAAAAATTAGCCAGGCATGGTGGTACACGCCTGTATTCTTAGCTACTTGGGAGGCTTAGGAAGCAGAATCACTTGAACCTTGGAGGCAGAAGCTGCAGTGAGCTGAGACTGCACCACTGCCCTCTAGCCTGGGCAACAGAGTGAGAGTCAGTTTGAAAAAAAAAAAATAATAAAAGCATTTTTGATCCAGAGTAGGACACATTAAATTTCTGCATAATATTTTGGTTTTAGTTCTTAGTAGAAACTCATGTTGCCAATTTCTTTCAGATGTCCACAGATGCCTACCATCCCATCATAACCAACCTAACAGAAGAGAGAAAAAACTTCAAAAGTCCCGGAGTTGTACTGAGTTACCTCCAAAATTTATCCCTCAGCTTACCTAGTAAGTCCCTCTCAGAGGAGACGGCCTTGAATCTCACCAAGGTAAGCCTATTTGATGTCTGTGTCTGGTGGACCAGGGGTAGCACAGTTACTAGGACCATAGATATGTTTTGTTTGACCTACATCGAGTTTAAAAAAAGCAGGAACTTTCACTTAAAAGTTTGGATTTCAGGCTTCCCATGAAGGAACAGCTGGTGTGGCCCTTCTGGCCAGCTCTGTATAGCTCAGAGGAACCTCCTTTAGGGGCACTCGAGCCTTTGCTGTGATTTCTCAATGCCCAACCTGCCTGGTCTCCCCTGTGCAGCCACCTGGCCCCTGTGGGCATGTGGGTTGGCAACTCCTAGTCTAAATAAACTCTGTTACCTCTTGGTAGCAGGTAAAAAGGTGGAGGGGCCTCACTCGCAGATCCAGCCATGGGGTGTGGACCACAGCCTGTGCACAGTGGGAATCCCCAAAGCTATCTAAATACTTAGAGACCGCAACATTGACGGCATTAAAATCAAGATGCTTCCTCTTTTTGTTCCTCCAGGTAGTTTCCAGATGAAGGCAGAGGTGGGTTGTGGGCTCTCATGGCCTTGCTGTCTCCTTCTTCAGGTCTAGGGCTCATTTTTGCTGATGCAAAGACAGAATGGGTTTTGAGACTGGCTCAGCTTGAAAGCACAGCATATGGGTTAGGAGCAGGGTGTGTGGAGCCCCATGGCCACATTGACCTTTGATCTGCCGTTACTCTGTGCCCTTGGTCAAGTGAGGTAACATCTCTGCCTCACTTGGCACCTCTGAGATGTGGAAGAAATAACAGCACCCACCTCATCAGGGATAAATGGGTTCCTCCGTGCACAGATGGGTTCCTATGTGCTGGGTAAGTGGTGAGCACTTTTTAAGGGTTCTTACTTCTTACTGATTTCCTTGCTGAAGACACACCCAAAGAAGCACATGCAGAGCCTTGTATTCAGGGACCTGAGACATCTTGGAATGAGGGGAGGTTCCCAACAGCTTTTCTGTCAGATAAGAGAAGTTAGACTTCTCAGGTTTCATTCATTCGTTCATAGAAAATGCTAAGTTCTGGGGATTCAGGATGACCAAGTGCCACTCTCTGCTTTCAAGAGGCTCAGGGTTGAGGGGGTGATGACAGGTCTCGGAGTCCGAGAGGGGCCTTAAAGGGAAGCACACGGAGCTGCGGGACTCAGCGGTTCTGGAGTCAGAGACCTGGCATTGACCCCAGCTCCACCACTCCTGGCTCGGTGTCCGTGGGCAGGGTGTTCAAGCTTGGCACACCCGCTTGCCCACTGTGACACTGACGGGGACAGTGAGATGGCCCACATCTCTCAGGTGCTTCTGGCTGTGAGAAGCAGGGCCCTCTGCTCAGCGGACTTACACTTCAGGCCATGTGCTTGCTTCGGGCAACAGGAGGCTCAGAGGTAGGAACCCTAGGATTCACGAGCTCAGTCTTCACTCACAGCAGGGACTGGCCAGCATCGCTACAATTCTCTGGGCACTTGTCCCTTTTCCCGCCCGGCTGCAGGCCCCCAGCACCCACGCCTTACCCTAGCACGTCCACAAGGGAAAGACCGGGTCAGGAGACCCTCCTCGTCACGGGGAAATCTTTCCCATGGCTCCCTTTGCAGAGTTCCCGTCACATCTCATTGGTCGGAGCTGGGCCACGTGACCCTATCTGGACCAGTCACTAACCAAGGGCCGTGGAATTGGCGCCTGGCTCAGCCAGTCATGAAGGAGCTCTAGGGTGGGGCCAAGGCTGTCCACTGCGGGAGTTGTTCTGGGCTCTGAAGGGAAGGGCCCGCCGGATGTTAGATGGGAAGAGCGGGTGTGGCGTGGTGGCTCACGCCTGTAATCCCAGCACTTTGGGAGGCCGAGGCGGGCGGATTGCCTGAGCTCAGGGGTTTGCGACCAGCCTGGGCAACATGGTGAAACCCCGTCTCTACTAAAATAATACAAAAAATCAGCCGGGTGTGGTGGCGTGCACCCATAGTCTCAGCTACTCGGGAGGCTGAGGCAAGAGAGTTGCTTGAACCCGGGAGGTAGAGGTTGCAGTGAGCCGACATCGCGCCACTGCACTCCCAGCCTGGGAGACAAAGTGAGACTGAAAAAACAAAAAAAAGAGCGGGTGTGGACAAGCTGGAAGGTTCTTACGCATGTACACACAAGACCGGGTGTGAGGTGTTGGGACAGGGCTTCGTATGTAGTAAGTGCTTTACAAATACTAACACTCTTGTTTCTATTGTGATTGGGCTATAAGACATCACTGTGACAGGTGGGTGCCTTCTGTGCAGTTAGCACTTAATAAACACCCACACTCTGGGAACTAGTGCCCTGCCTATAGTTATGGAATGCAGTCGGGGCTTAATACTCACTTTGGGCACTGGCGCCCTCCCCGCTAACTAGTCGTGGTATACAGTCGGCACTCAATAAACACCCATTCCGGGCACAGGCGCTCTCCCCTCTGACTAGCCGTGGCACACAGTTGGCGCTCAATAAACACCCACTCTGGGCCTGGGTGCCCTCCCCTCTGACTAGCCGTGGGTACCCTGAAGCATCCTTAGGAATGTGCAGCAGACACTAGTCCAGGCTCCCTCTGTGTTTCTGGGTGTCTAGGGAAGGAGGGAGTCCAAGCGAGATTAATTAATTAGACGAATGTTGATTAAACACCAACTTGTGGGTGGGTTGCTTAATTAATTATAAAATGGATGGCTTAGTGAGCCACAGTTGCATTCTCATGAGTGGGTTCACTGATCACCTTATTAATTAAGTATATTGTGCAGCCTCAGCTCTCTGCCAGATGCTGGGCTTGGTGCTGGGGATGTGTGATGGCTATGCCGGGCATTGCCCTGTCCTCATGGGGCTGGTGGCCTGGGGCATGTCCAGTTCTCTGGAAAGCTGCCTGTGGGGTGCTGGTCCTAAAGGTCACTCCTCAGAATCTTCTAGAAGGGTGTGTCCTGCCCTAGGGCAGGCCTGGAGACACTGTGGCCCACTGCTTGCCTGACTTTGTGATCTCTTCATCACTGGCTAGAAGGGTCTGTGTCGTACCTGATGCTGCAGTGGCACCAGTTAGCCATGTCATTGTGGCCATGGCACCCAGTAGGTCCCTGAACTGAGCGTGATAGGGAGTGGCCAGGCTGGCAGGGCTCTGGGAAGAGTTGGTGGTGGGGTTGGCAGAAGTGAAGCGGGGGCAGAGTGGGGCAAGCAGAACTTGGGGCTGAGGCCAGACAAGCAAGCGTCCAGACAAGGCCAGGCAGGGCTGCCCTCTGTCGAGCCCAGGTGTTGGGGTTAGGGGTGTTGGGTGGGGATGGTGTCTGTGCAGTGAGGTGGGTGGAGGCTGAGGCAGCTCCGTATCCTCATGGGCCGTCTGGTTTGGAAGACACATGGCAATGCAGGTCTACATAGGAAACACTTTGTTTTTAAGCTCGGTCACTTTTACTTTCTTTGGTGCTTTTCTTCCGTCTCCCTCTCAGCTAAACCTGAGAGTCAGAGGTTGCAAACTCACGTGGCTTGAAGGACTAAAGGAAATGGATGTCTTGGGCCAGACAGAGCAAGAGTGGGAAGTAGAGGTAGAGCAGCCTGAATGCACCACCTCATCTGCAGCCGGCAGTAGCCTGCTACCCAACGCCACCTCTCCTTAACCTTTAGGGTTACTGCTTCTGATTTTACAAGAAAAGCCCTATACCTGGAATTTTAAAATGGAAAATCTCCCAATTTTAAGAAGTGGGCAGTGAACTGAAATCTTAAATGATGTGCAAATCAAATAAAAGACATGAACAAGGCAGGTTCAGCCTGTGTGCCATCCGTGTGGGACCCCTGGTGTAGACCTGTTTTGGGGTATCTGGCTGGGTACCCTGGAGATGAATCATGCAGATTTACCCAAACCCACCGATCTCTGACCCAGTGAGAAGTTTTTGGCATCCATTATAGAAATTTCTTTTTTTTTTTTCTGAGGTGGAGTCTCTCTCTGTCACCCAGGCTGGAGTGCAGTGGCACGCTCTTAGCTCACTGCAACCTTCTCTTCCTGAGTTTAAGTGATCCTCCTGCCTCAGCCTTCCAAGTAGCTGGGACTACAGGCATGCACCACTACACCCAGCTAATTTTTGTATTTTCAGTAGAGATGGGGTCTCGCTGTGTTTCCCAGGCTGGTCTTGAACTCTTGACTTCAAATGATCCACCCTTCCTAGTCTCCCAAGTGCTGGGATTACAGGTGTGAGCCACCGTGCCCGGCCCCTTTATACAAGTTTCTGTGGTGTCCTGGCTTCTCACCTGTCCACTAGCTGCTGGATGGGAAAATGGCAAGGAGTCGTTTCCTGTGCTGTACTGTGAGGTGGTGACTAGCTGTGTGTGGCTCGTCCAGCTAGAGATGTGCTGTGAGTGTAAGATACGCTCTGGATTTCCAAAAGTTTGTACAAAGAAAAGAGAAATTTCTAATTAGTAATTTCATATGTATGGATTCTGTATTGAAATGATAATATTTTAGGTTTTTGAGCTAAGTAAAATATATCATTAAATTTTTCACCTTTTTTTTTTTTTTTTTTTTTTTTTACTTAATGTGGTGTTGCTTGAAAATTTAAAATGATAAATGTGGCTCATGTTCTATTTCTGTGTGACAGACTGCTCTGGATCAAGAGTCAGCAAACTGTGGCTCTTGGGCCAAATCTGTATTGTCTACAGCCACGTTTGCACTGCTGTGGCAGAATTGTTTGTGACACAGGGCATGACCCATGAGGCCTGACCTCGTTCCTATGTGACCCTTTAAGAAGTTTGCTGCCTGTGCTCCAGCTCAATGAAGACAGGATGGTGATTGTTTCCTGTTTCCTTAATTCTTAAGGCCTTGCACTCTAAGGTCTCAAAAAATATTGATCTCATAAAGATGAATGAATGAGTGAGGAGTTTTGATGATGTGTTCTCTAAACATGTGGTGTCTCAGAGTATGAGGAAGAGTGTGCGAATTCTGGAGATGGCAGTTTGGTGGAAATGTGGGAGATTTTGGTCAGCCTCTAAGTTTAATTCCAGTGCTGATAGTTGGAGACAAACAGTTAAGAGCCTGTGTGAATAATGCAGATGAGTGAAATGGACAGGGTGTGAGGCAGTGGGGAGTGGTGGGGTCTGCGGAGAGCTGAGGACATAGCCATGAAGCCTGAGCTGCTCAGCTGTGGTCAATTGTGGTTTTATGGGAATGTGGGCTGGGGGTGTCCAAGCTTCTGCTTTTTTCAAAAGAAGTAGAAAATCCACGTTTTCATTTAAATCTCCTGATTAGGAAATGGTAGAAATTAATTTCATTGTTTCCTTAGAATAATAGTGAGCCCAACTAAGCATGGTTTTAAGGTGAGCTGACCAAGGGCCCGTGTAGTCTCTGCTTTCTAAAGAGGTCATTTTCAGTTAACACGAGTGCTTCAACATCACTTTGGTTTCTCACCCTGAGAAAAGCAGATCCAGCAGGCCATGGTTTTCCCATCCATCCATCCATTCATTCAACAGGCTTTCACTGAGGGGCCTGTGGTGTCCCCCAGGTGCTGTGCTAGGGCTCCTGCCGTCACTGAGCAGTGTTCGTTCTGACATTCCGGAGCTGGCCACTGACTTTCCAGGGCTGTCACAGGGAGCAAACATTTATAAACATTTATAAAAGGGCTTTGTAAAATATAATGTGGCACATGCCTCAGCTGTTTTCATTTATTGCTGTGCATTAAACTGAACTGGTGGTTGATAAAGACCCATTGGGAGATGCGGGGAAAACTCAAGGTCTTCAAGTTTGTCGCCTAAGGATGGGTGCTGAACAGTGTCGTTTTGTCCACCTTTAGGCCTTCTTAAAAGCCGTGGGAGAGGTCCTTCTACTGCCTGGTTGGACTGCTATGTCAGAGGTAAGAGAAAAGAACATGGCCAGGCGTGGTGGCTCACGCATGTAATCCCAACACCTTGGGAGGTCAAGGCGGGTGGATCACTTGAGTCAGGAGTTCGAGACCAGCCTGGCCTACATGGTGAAACCCCGTCTCTACTAAAAATACAAAAATTAGCTGGATGTGGTAGTTGGTGGGGGGGGGGGAGTGCCTGTAATCCCAGCTACTTGGGAGGCTGAGGCAGGAGAATTGCTTCAATCAGGAGGCAGAAGTTGGAGTGAGCTGAGAATGTGTCACTGCACTCCAGCCTGGGTGACAGAGTGAGACTGTCTCAAAAAAAAAAAAAAAGAACATTTTGATCTTCAAAATGAACGTGCCTTCAAAATGTATGGGAAGCATTTTGTCTTCCTAGAAGTGGCATAATATGGCCCAGTTTACATCCATAAGAAAAATGATGTGTCTCCCAGTCCTGACATCTGAGATATGAGAGCTCATTTTGAGTAGATGTGCAACTGATTCAAAATGCCTTGTCCTCTACAGCAAAAGAATTGCACATGTATCAGTAATGTGTTAATGTCCTAAACATGGAAGAAGGAAATGATGGTTTTTTTTTCCCATGAGAAATGTGTATTTGGTTCATCTTGGTCATTTTATATAATATGTA
>CAUYLG010013135.1:0-12728 GCA_963573385.1 Cacajao melanocephalus | reverse complement strand
GGGTTCAGCTGTGCTTACTGTGAAACTCTCAGTCCTCAGCACTTCCAATTGCTGTTCTCCTTGTAGGGATGGGACCAGCTGAGCCCGACTCAAAGGGCACCCAGTCCTGTATACTCCGCACTGAGAAGCGCCGTGCCAGGGCACCGGCAAAACAGCCGCGCTGGCCAAAAAAGTCGCGCTGGCGACCCGTATGGCTCCTCCGCTGGGTAGCTCCCAGTTTGTGGGCAACAGAAATTCGTCTGAAATTGCGGCATCCACTCGCTCTCTGTGCTTTCACTGGGAGCTACAATCCTGAGCTGCTGCTAATTGGCCATCTTGGATCTCTCTCCCAAATCTTGTGGATTTTAAGGAACAATATAGACTGGCATTCAACTCTAATCTAAAAGAAAGCATTCAGGCAGCTTGAGCTGTCTATATATATATAGGTAGGCTAGCCCAAGAGAGAGGGTAGCCACAAGAACAATTGCCCTTCCAGTATTTGGCAAAGATATGTGAGCTCTCTGTAGGTCAAGAGATGACCTTGGAAGGTAACAGGCTGGAGCTGTCTTGAAGGGACACTGCCCAAGAGGGTGGCTTGCCAGAGTGAGGTGCCCCAAAACACAAAGGCCAGAGGCTAGGGGATCACAAGTGATCAGCCAAAAAGTGCATCACCGGAGTCAGCTTACTGTATGATCTGGGCGACAAAAGCCTTTGAAGCCCACACAAACAAAGGATGTTGGCTTTTTTTTTAAGATGGAGTCTTGCTCTGTCACCATGTTGACACCATGTTAGTCATGTTGATTCAGGCCGGAGTGCAGTGGTGCAATCTTGGCTCACTGAAACCTCTGCCTCCTGCCTTCAAGCAGTTCTCCTGCCACAGCCTCCCAAGTAGCTGGGACTACAGGTGCACACCACCATGTAGAGATTTTTGTATTTTTAGGAGAGACGGGGTTTCACTATGTTGGCCACGCTGGTCTCAAACTCCTAACCTCAAGTGATCTACCTGCCTTGGCTTCCCAAAGTGCTGGGATTACAGGCATGAGCCACTGCCCCCAGCTGAATGCTGGCTTTTATTGTAAGAGCAATGGAGGCCGTTGGAGAATTTTACATTGTGTGTGTGCATGTGTGTGTGTTTAGTGGGGTAGTGATATTAAAATATCAGATGTGCATTTCAAGGATACTCTGGCTGGAGCATAAAGAAAGGAGGGGGACCAGAAGAGAAGCAGGAAGGCTCATTAATAAGCTAGTCATGTGAAAAGAGCAGGCAGTGAAGACTACAATATGCACTGCAGAGATGGGGCGAGGTAGGTGGCTTTGAGCAATAGGTAAAAATCAGCACGTCTAAGTGACTGGCTTGGCGGGAGGGTAAACAATAGGGAGGCGTCAGGAGGACTCCTTGGTTTCTGTCTTGCCCATGTTGCTGCCTGATGGAGCCATTTATTCAGAGAACACTGGGAAAAGGCAAAGTTCTAGGGAAAAGATCACATGTATTGCCTTGGTAACCTGGGAATCTGAGATGCCTTTAAGATCTACAAAGATGTCAGGTAGACTAATTGATGCTTTATACCTGGGTGAGGGTTTAGGAAAAAGTGAGAGATAAAGGGACCCTAAGAGCCAGTCTTGAGGGACTCCAACACTTAAAGGCCAGGAAGAGGAGAATGCACTAGTGAGGATGAAGGAAAGAGAAAAGAGAAAAGGAACTGCCAGAGTTGCAAGAAAAAAGACCATGTGCGCCAACACCCCCCGCCCCGCCCCATCCTCAATGCTGGCTGCAACAGGAAATAAAATGGATGTGGCCCCTGCCGTATGGAGCTCATAGTCAGAGGAGTGAGAAAATGGACAGTAAGCAAGAAAATCACAAAATTATAGAACTACAAATTGTAGACAGTGTTATAAGGGGAAAGACAGAGAGTAAGAGTGAATTGCGGGCTGGACACTGTGGCTCATGCCTGTAATCCCAGCATTTTGGGAGGCCGAAATGGGGGATAACCTGAGGTCAGGAGTTCGAGACCAGCCTGACCAACGTGGTGAAACCTCATCGTTACTAAAAATACAAAAATTAGCTGGGCATGGTGGCAGACTCCTGTAATCCCAGCTCAGGAGGCTGAGTCAGGAGAATCTCTGGAACCTGAGAGGTGAAGGTTGCAGTGAGCCAAGATAGTGACACTGCACTCCAGCCTGGGCAACAGAGCAAGACCCTATCTAATAAAAAACAAAAAAAGAGTGAATTGTGGGACAGGTGAGAATTCTTTGCAGATCTGCATTAGGATGCTTATGAGCGACAGCTGTCCCAGGGTAAATGTCAGGGAATCCTTGGCAATTTCTTAAAGTTCCTGCATTGAAGACAGAAAGGCACTATAGACAGGGAAGTGTTTGCAGAAGGGGAATTGCCTGGTTTTCCCACTGTAAGTGCCAGGGACGTAAAGGCTAAGTGTCCTTCAGCAGTGAGTGTCTCTGACATGAAGGGAGTGAGGAACTTCAGAATGGACCCAGGACAAAAAAGCCCAGCTAACCACTAATGAATTGGAAAGATGCTATCACAGGCCCTGGACCCATTGGAAGATGTTTGGGCTTTTCTCCAAGGCCCGGTGACCTCCACCACCTGATCTGAGACACCCCTATAAGAGCAAAGCCCTTGATCAAAGCAAAATGACCCTGAGAGTTTTAGGTATCACACAGCTCTGCCAAACAGATTCCAAAGAAATGCAAACTAAGGTTATCATGGTGATTTTGTGCTAAAGGAACCAGGGTATCAGATGGCCATGCCTTCTCAGGGTCTGAGCCGTGGGGATACTGCCCAAGTTCCCTACCCAGGCTTTCTGAAATATACTCCAGCCTAAGGGTGTATTTATTCACCTAAGGTCTGTGTCAGATTCCTTTTCTAGATTCTTTTATTTCTCTAAAAGTAAACAGTGCAGTATAATTCATATACAATCCCATTTAACAAGACAAATGGAAAGTGCTGTTTTAAAGCAGCAGCCATAGACACTGTGACAAAGCACGAAGTCAAGGTGCGGGTCTTAGGCTCTGGAGTCGGACACACCCAAGCTCAACATCCAGCTCTGCCCCCTGCTGGTTCAGTGATGTTGAGACGGAGTCTTGCTTTGTTGCCCAAGCTGGAGTGCAATGCCATGATCTTGGCTCACCGCACCTTCTGCCTCCCGAATTCAAGCGATTCTCATGCCTCAGGCTCCCAAGTAACTGGGATTACAGATGCCCACCACCACATCTGGCTAATTTTTATATTTTTAGTCGAGACGGGGTTTCGCCATGTTTGCCAGGCAAGGCTTGAACTCCTGACCTCGAGTGATCCACCTGCCTCGGCCTCCCAAAGTGCTGGGATTACAGGCATGATCCACCAAGCCCAGCAAATTACATTTCTTTTTAATGCCTTCCTTCTTCATCTTTATGGGGATAATAGATTTATATGGATGAATTAATGACATGAAGTTTAAAGCCTTTCCCCGTCTAGCCTGAACTCACCTTTCCAGACACAGCCTGTAATTTTACTCCCTTCTCCCAAGCCACATGAGAGTCCCAGGCTGCAGCCACACTGGCCTCTCTATTGCTCCTTCCAGACATCACCTTCTCTCTGTCCCTGACCACGCTCCCCACTGCCTGGGTTCCCTTATGTCACCCTTGTCTACTGAACTCCCACTCATCTTTCAGAGTGTAAAGCAAATGTCACCTCCTCTTTGAAGCATCCCCCGCCTCATCCAAGCAGTCAGCTGCACCTTGCTATCTATGCCCATATACTTCCTCTACATCTTCTCAACGAGCAATAAACACTCAAAGTGCCAAGCACTAAGCTTAAGAACTTTAACTACTTTAACTCACTAAATCCCCACAGGAACCATATGACATAGATTTTGTCACTAACCCCATTTCTAAGATGCAAAACATAATGCACAGAGAAGTTAAGTAACTTGCCCAATGCAACATAGCCCACAGCAGAGCCAGGGAACAAGCCAACCCCTGTGATGACAAAGCTGGTGCTTCTAACCACTACAGCACACTGTGTACTCCTTACTCCTTACCCACAGGGTGCAAAGCCCACTTCCTCTATCAGGTGGGAGGGCCAGGGATTGCATTTTCTTCGTTTCTGCAGCCTCAGCTCTTAGCACGGTACCTGGCCCATAAGCACTTGCAACGTTCTTCCTCTCACACACCAAAACTAGACTAGTTAAGGAAAACCACTAATTCAGTAAAATTCACCCATGTGTCCTGGTTTCCTATTCTTTTTGGCCATAATTGCTAATTAAAAAATACTGCTCTGTAGTCCTGGCCAAGGGGCCTCATATAGTCTCTTTGAAGTTGATGAATAACAATGAACCTCTTCTAGTTCATTCAATTAAAAAAGAGAAGCCATTTTTTCCCATGAAGAAGTTTGAAGCCTAAGGGTAAAAGATAGACAGAGCTGTCATGACACCTTTTCCCATTGAAATGAAGAGAATCTGCTTATAAAGAAAAAAAGTAAAAACAGAATTCAAAGGGCAACTGGGCTTCCAGAAGGACCTTCCCTGGCCCAGCAGCTCCTGGAGGCAGTTGTGGAATCTGGAGCTGTAGGAAGTCTTGAAGACAGAGCTCTTTGAAGGCACAGCTGGCTACAAACCAGTCCCAGAGCTGGCAGCCCAGACCATCTCAGCTCAGCACATCTCAGCCAGAACATAGCTAGGCAGGCCAAGGAATCTTGAGAAGGGATGATATTTTTAAAATCTCTAGCATCAGCAAAACTGAAGGTTGCCTGGCCAGTGCTTGTCTCTTTTTTTCCAAGCTCAGTGTCTAATTTGTGTATTTCCAGGGTTCCAAACCTTTCCCCAGCATATCCGGTCTGGGTGCAAATGGTCCCCAAGTCACCTATGTTCCTTAGGCTTTTTCCCTCCTTAGAAACAAAAGGTGGAGCTTTGCAAAGATTAAATGGCATTCCATTCAAAGCTCGAAGTCTGGCTCAGTTCAACATGCACATGAGGAGGCCTTTGAAAGTAATGTGGATAATTTTCTAATAGGGCACAACTACCCAGCAGGACTGATACCAAAAAAGAACCCTCTTTCAAACATAAGTTCTTATCAGCTCTGGGGGAAAAAAAGATGTTGTTTAAACCCAAGAATTGGGAGGTGACAGAGGTGTGCAAAGGAAGTGTGGGGGTGGGGGAAGCACTGGCTTATGATTTGACTTCCAGTCTGCAGTCATGGAGTTCATGAGTTTGTACACTCTTGGACCTGTCGGTAAGAAAGTATATATTGAGCATGGATGTTACAGCAAAGCTCAATATAGCGTTTGGAATCATATGAGACAGGGTTGTTACCCTTGAGTGACCCACCATCTTACTAGGAAAGACCGAACAAAAATAAGCAAACATCTGTTTAGAGGACTTGGCATACGGCAGGGGCCTCTCAAAGTCACTTCCGGATTCCCTTTGGGGTGTTGGAGAGAAAATGATGTGACCACTAAAGGTGTCCCTGGGACAGAGGAGTCAAAATTGACCATGGAAAGGGAAAGCTCATTGTGGACTTGAGTGGCCTGTGAGACTGGCACAGTGAGAAGATGGCTATGGGTGAAGGAGGCCATCCATGATGAGCTGGTGGAGGAGAGATGGGAGGACCCGTGGTGGAGAGTCGTGAGAGTGAAGGGCAGAAGGCCCAATCAGATGCCTTTAATTCCAGGTCAAGTGGTTTGGCTTAGCCCAGGTTTCAGATTAGAAGCCAGACTCTTTGATGACAATGGGGCGGGGGTGTGTGGGTGTGTGGGTGTGTGGGTGTGTGTGTGTGTGTGTGTTTCTTTTTTGCTTTTATTTAAGTTGATTATATATGTTTAAAGTCCGAATTTGAATGTCTGGGGTCAAGGAACATTTGTTCTTCAATTCTGAATTTAGCTCCAGGCCCCACTTACCCAACTAGTCACTTAATTTGTATGTTTATGTTACCTACCTATAAAAATTCCAGGCCCCAGTCCTTCAGGTAAAAGGGAACTAGTGGATGTTTTTGGAATGATGGAAATGGTACTTCATGATTATCAAGGTTGTCAGATAAAATACAGAATGCACAGTTAAATTTGAATTTCAGATAAACAACAATAATATAAGTACATCCCATACAATAAAAATTATTCATTTTTAAAATTCAAATGTTACAATATAACTGAGTATCTTGGCTTTCTGTTTTGTTTTTTTTTTTTTGCTAAACCTAGTAATCTGGCTCATGTGGCTTATATAAAATTAATGGGAGGAAAGAGACAATGAGATCACATGAGGAGGTTGTACAGCAGTCTCAGAAAGACACAGACAGTGCACTCCTCTAACGGGATGGATGGCTGGACTGGAGGTGAGAGACAGTCTCAAAAAAGAACCAGCAGAGCATGCAGCATGGTTAGAGATGGGGAGCCAAAGAAGAAAAGTAATCCCAGGGCAACAGAAACGCAATTCACACGACAGCTCTGCCACTTAATTACACAAGATACTCCCAGCCTTGGTTTCCCCCTTACCACTTCTCATGTGTCACGAGGAGTAAGGAAAATGCCTTAAATGCTGCACCAATGTCAGTGACGGTAATAAATGCCCCAGCCCCATTCTTTTCCACATTCTTTTCCACATCTCTTCCATGCTGTCCTTGTTTATTATTTTGAACACAAAGGTAAAATGTTCCTTTGTGCCATTTCCCTAGTGGCCCACAGGGCTCGAACTTGTACGATTCCCTGTTTTCCACACAGGCACTTGCAAACACTCAAGAGCTTCCTGTCCTTGGCAAATTCGCTAATTTTTCCTCTGTTTTTTTAGCAAGCCATTGGTAAAAATGTATATTAGGACAGAGTTGGGGACACAATGAGCCAGAAGCTCTGACCCTCCAGGTGGCCATGAGTCCATGCATAAACAGCCTCTCGTCCTATCTAATGTACTATACCTGGACTTTGTTTCTCTGTGCCCAAATATCACACAGAGACCCCTTGTGCAGATAACATGAGGTGATGGGCCCGAGACTGACTACCCCTGCTACTTTCCAGCTTAGTGTCTTGGGGCGCATAGTATAGCTTTTCCTGTAAGATATTTTGTTATTTACTGTCCTTTTATTTCAATTGCTTTTTCCTTTCTTCAATGTCAATTTTATGATTAATGCTTACACTAAAACTGTCTAAACCTTTTCTTTCTGGGTGACAAATGATGGATGCATAAAATGCTCCCTCTGGCCTGGCTTTCTTCAAGCCACCTCACCCCTGATCTCAGGAAGCTCAGCTTCTTTTTGGTCTCCGGGGCTCTGGCCAGAATGCTTCACCTTTTCTTAGCCTCTGTTGCCACCTGCAGGAGCATTTGGAGGAGGGTTCCAGGACCCTGGATGGCAGAGAGGGAAGAACAGTCATGTGAAATCTTGGGTTTCACCAGACAAAATCTCTCCTCTCTCAAGCTCAGGCTCCAGTATTTGTTTATTTATATTTATTTGTTTGAGGCAGAGTGTCGCTATGCTGGCCAGACTGGCCTCAAACTTTTGAGCTCAAGCAATCGCCACCACCCGCACCCCCTACCCCCACCTCAGCTTCCTGAGTAGCTGGGATTATAGGCACACACAATTATACCCGACAAAGCTCCAATATTTAATCAGTTGAGTGACTTTCAGCAAATTACTCCTTTTAGCCTATTTCCTCTTCTCTAAAAGAGTATTTGATATCCATAAATTTGCTTTGATAGTGATTATAAATGGGTCATTCATTCGTTTACATATTCATGAATCAAACAGCATGTTGGATAAAAAGACATGAAAACATAAAAACCTTTCGGAGAGAAAAATCACAATTTTACAAGGGCAGCAGTCAAACCCATAGGAAATTGTCAGTTTGTTTTGATAGATCCACGAACAAAGTGTCACATGATATAAATCATGCCTCTTGTCTGGTGCAAGCAGGGAAAGCTTCACCACAGACGTGACATATTAACTGGATATGGAAAACCACGTAGGAGTTCACCAGAATTTGGAAGAACACACAGGAGTTCATAAGGCAGAGAGGAAGTGAAAGGATTTTCCAGAAAGGGGAAGCAATAAGCCAAAATGTTTTGACCTGCAGATAGTTCCCAAGGAGTGACTGAACTCTTGTATCCTGCAGCAAGCAGGCTTGGTAGGAAAGAAAGGTAAACAGAGAGGAATGTTGCCAATTTCAAGCGAAGGAGTGGTGAGGCTTGGCCCCAGCAGGAATCTAGGAGGAGGATGAAGAAGAGGAGCTACGAGGGTGGGAAAAGAACATTGAATCAGGATGGGGAGGTCTGCTTCATGATCCAGGCTCTGCAACTCACTTACTATGGGACCTCGGCTAAGTTAACCACCCCTCTCTATGCTTCGGTTTCCTCATATGTGCAGGTGAAGATAATAATCCCCACCTCGCTGTGTTGTTGCCAGATAACAAACACATGCAAAATCATTAACGCAGTGCCTGACGCAGATGTGCTCAAATAGGTCGGCCGCTGGTGTTACTATTAGATATGCACCTTCAGGGACTTATTTTGTCTCACCGATCCTACTTTCCTCATCAATAACGTGAGAACAAGAGTGTCTGCCTCACATGCACTAGAAACTGTGAAGATACAGTCAAGTAATACAAGCTGTAGTGAATGAGATAATGAAGCCTACACTTAAAAAAATATACCAGGTGTCTACTAATCATAAGGCAGTTTCACTTCTGTTACTGCATTTAACTTTTTCTGACAACAACCTTATGAGGTAGGATTATAATGATGTTTACTTTACATGTGATGAAAGTTGGGTTCCTTCATTTAATAGATGCTCTTTGAGCAGGTTCTGTGAACAAGACAAGACCACGGGAACTGTAGCTGAGAAGAGGAAACAGACTGCACGTACATGCTGGGGACCCTGGGGCTCAGGGCTTCTCCTGCTGTCTCTACTCAACCTCTGATGATCTCTCCGGCCTCCTAGTTTTCAGTCCCATGCCTGTATCATGGCAACCTATATTTCTATCTCCAGCCCAGCCCTCTCTAGACCTGCGTGTCTGCCAAAGCAACCTCTCCACTTGTTTTTCTGATAGACACCTCAAACGTAAAATATGCAAAATTAAGACCTCTTACCCCTCTACCCCAACATATTCCAATCTGAGCCAGCAGCACCTCTGTTCTTCCAGCTGTTTCGAGTCATCCCTGATTCCTGTCTTTTTCTCATGCCCCACAAACAATCAGTAAATCTTTTTTATCCTACTTTCAAAAAACATCCAGAGTCTGAGTGCTTCTCTCTACCTCCAGAGCCACGCCCTGGCCCGAGCTCTCTTTCACCTGGTTCTCACCTGGATTCCGGGCTCCATTTTGCAGTCACCCCCTGCAGTCTATTCGCCAAACAGCAGCTGGCATGGTCCTTGTGAAAAGCAATGTCCACCTGCTGCTCTCAAAAACCCACGAATGGCTCCCCATTTCTTTCCCCAGTAAGGCCAAAGTCTAAAACATCTACAAAGCCCTGTATGATCAGTTCCTATCTGCTTTCCTTATGTTGGAGGCTGTGAAGCTCCTTAAAATATAAACAGTTCTTTGTGGGTGGGAGTGGGGCGCCAAGATGGCCGAGAGAAGCCAGCACCGGAATGCAGCTCCCAGTGAATGAGACTCAGAGGGCTAGAGGACTTCACAATTCCAAACGAGCTGCCGGGTTTGGGCACTGAATTTAGGCCCAGGGAAGGAGCTGCAGGGCGAGAGCCGGCCAGGGAGGCAAATCAAGAGTGGGGATGGGCGGCGTGTCCCCACCTGAAACGTGCAGCGGGCTTAACCCCCTGGGTGCTCCCTTGCGGACCCCGTGCTTACCTCATCCCTCCTGCAACCCATGGTCCACGAGAGTCCTGCCAGACGGTGGGGTGCTGTGGGTAGTCCATGCAAATCTGAGCAGCAGCTACCGCCAGGCGGTGTAGCAGGGACCTAGGCGAGAGTTTGGACGCCAGCGGGACGGACCAGCTCATAAAGGCAGAGTTGAAAGCAAGGAAACAGACCATAAGGCCTGGCAGGCCCCACCTCCACAGAACTCAAACTGAAGCCCTTGCAAGAGAGCTTGGCAACAAACACACCAGCTAGACCCCAACCAGGAAGATCGAGCTCTGGGAGAGACGCCACTGGGAAGGCGGGGCCAATCTCACCTGCGAACAAACTCCAGGGAAGGACCACCCACCCAACAACCTGATTGAATCCGAGAGAGCCCAGCATTGCCCTCTACAGGCCAAAAAAGATACAGCTCCGACCGCAACAGAAAAAAATGGCCACTCAGAGACTCCTCCTTAAATCAACAACTTCAAAGATTAAAGAGAGGTAAATCCGCGAAAATGGGGAAAACCCAGCACAAAAAGGATGAAACCATCAAAGAACAGAACACCTCTTCTCCTCCCAGGGATCACAACGCCTCACCATCAAGGGAACAAAAAAAGAGAATGAATCTGATGAATTGACAGAAGCAGGCTTCAGAAGGTGGGTAATAACAAACATCTCTGAGTTAAAAGACCATGTTCTAACCCAATGCAAAGAAATTAAGAATCTTGAAAAAAGGCTAGACGAAATGCTAACTAGAATAACCAACTTAGAGAAGAACATAAACGACTTTGTGGAGCTGAAAAACGCAGCACGAGAACTTCGTGAGGCATACACAAGTTTCAACAGCCAAATCGATCAAGCAGAAGAAAGGATATCAGAGATAGACGGTCAAATCAATGAAATAAAATGAGAAGGCAAGATTAGAGAAAAAAGAGTGAAAAGAAATGAACAAAGCCTCCAAGAACTATGGGATTATGTGAAAAAACCTAATCTACACTTGATCGACATACCTAAATGTGACGGGGAGAATGAATCCAAGTTGGAAAACAGCACATCAAAAAGCTTATTCATCACCATCAAGTAGGCTTCATACCGGGGATGCAACGTGGGTTCAACATATGCAAATCTATAAATGTAATTTACCACATAAACAGAACCAAAGACAAAAACCACATGATTATCTCAATAGATGCAGATGAGGCCTTTGACAAAATTCAACAGCCCTTTGTGCTAAAAACTCTCAATATACTAGGTATCAATGGAACGTATCTCAAAACAATAGAAGCTATTTATGACAAACCCACAGCCAATATCGTATTGAATGGGCAAAAATTAGAAGCATTCCCTTTAAAAACAGGCGCTAGACAAGGATGCCCTCTCTCACCACTCCTATTCAATATAGTATTGGAAGTTCTAGCCAGAGCAATTAGGCAAGAAAAAGAAATAAAGGGCATTCAATTAGGAAAAGAAGAAGTCAAATTGTCCCTATTTGCAGATGACATGATCATATATTTAGAAGACCCCATCGTCTCAGCCCATAACCTCCTTAAAGTGATAAGCAACTTTGGCAAAGTCTCAGGATATTAAATCGATGTGCAGAAATCACAGGCATTCCTATACACCAATAACAGACAGAGAGCCAAATCATGAGTGAACTCCCATTTACAATTGCTACAAAGAGAATAAAATACCTAGGAATACAACTAACAAAGGAGGTAAAAGGTCTCTTCAAGGAGAACTACAAACACTGATCAAGGAAATAAGAGAGGACACAAACAGATGGAAAAACATTCCATGCTCATGGTTAGAAAGAATTGATATCATGAAAATGGCCATACTGCCCAAAGTAATTTATAGATTCAATGCTATCCCCATCAAGCTACCACTGACCTTCTTCACAGAACTGGAAAAAACCGTTTTAAACTGCATATGGAACCAAAAAAGAGCCTGCATAGCCAAGACAATCCTAAGCAAAAAGCACAAAGCTGGAGGCATCACACTACCTGACTTCAAACTATACTACAAGTCTACAATAATCAAAACAGCATGGTACTGGTACCAAAACAGAGCTATAGACCAATGGAACAGAACAGAGGCCTTGGAAGCAATGCCATACATCTATAATCATCTGATCTTTGACAAACCGGACAAAAACAAGCAATGGGGAAAGGATTCCCTGTTTAATAAATGGTGTTGAGAAAACTGGCTAGCCATATACAGGAAGCTGAAACTGGACCCCTTCCTTACACCTTATACAAAAATTAACTCCAGATGGATTAAAGATTTAAACATAAGAACTAACACCATAAAAACCCTAGAAGAAAACCTAGGCAAAACCTTTCAGGACATAGGCACAGGCAAGGACTTCATGACTAAAACACCAAAAGCAATGGCAACAAAATAGACAAATGGGACCTAATTACACTTAAGAGCTTCTGCACAGCAAAAGAAACAATCATTAGAGTAAACCAGCAACCAACAGAATGGGAAAAAAACGTTCGCAATCTATGTGTCAGACAAAGGGCTAATATCCAGAATCTACAACGAACTAAAGCAGATTTACAGGAAAAAAACAAACCCATTCAAAACTGGGCAAAGGATATGAACAGACACTTTTCAAAAGAAGACAAATATGTGGCCAACAAACATATGAAAAAATGCTCATCATCATTGGTCATTAGAGAAATGCAACTCAAAACCACATTGAGATACCATCTCATGCCAGTTAGAGTGGTGATTATTTAAAAATCTGGAGACAACAGATACTGGAGCAGATGTGGAGAAAAAGGAACACTTTTATACTGTTGGGTAATGTAAATTAGTTCAACCATAGTAGAAGACAGTGTGGCGATTCCTCAAGGATCTAGAAATAGAAATTCCATTTGACCCAGCAATCCCATTACTGGTTATATACCCAAAGGACTATAAATCATTCTATTATAAAGACACATGCACATGTATGTTCATAGCAGTACT